>UYYF01004266.1:141691-180078 GCA_900618365.1 Thelazia callipaeda
AAAAAGATTAACATTTTGATATTAGTAACAATAGCAACGAATTGAAAAATGATTAATGTAGTAGTAAAGCATTTTCACTTTTTTTTTATTAGTAGTTTCTATCGAAATTAAATTCAAAATAATGCCAGCTTGTATTAGCTAAAAATAGCTAAGACGGCTAACAAAACCTTTTCACTCTAAAATAAATGTAGTCATTTTTAAATATTCTTGTTAGCATCAAGTACTCAAATTATGATCAGCTTAAAAATCAGTGCATAGTGCTTATTGGTCAAAGTTCTCAAAAAGTAATCTCTGAGATAAAGCTTTTCTGATGTTAACATAGCATAAACAAAAATAAATGAATTAAAATCATTTAAAAAAATTGTTTTACTAAAAATAAAAATCTTTATAGATTTATTGTAAAATCATTGAAGTAATGTACAAATAAATCATTAATTGTTATTAAAAAAAAAAAAAGAAAATTATGTCTTTAGCATTTAAACCAATAAAAAGTTTATTTCAGTATAACAAGTAAACAAGCATAACATTTTATTTTGTTGTAAAAAGGCAAATGAGTACTTTTTTTTTTTCAAATACTTGATTTGTTATGAATAGTTTTTGCTGATTTTTGCCACAACAACACAAATATAAAAATAAGTAAATAAAATAAATTTGATAAGTGTTGTATAGCGTTATTTTATAATTTTTGTTCAATAACATGTAGTAAATCTTTTTTGCGCATTTAAATCAGCTCAAAATTATTCATATAATTCAAAACATATTTTTGAATATTCTTCAAATATAATTTTATTTTAGTAAGCTGATTTGTTTAGTTTACGTAATTATGTTGATCGAAAAAAAAAAATCAGAAAGAGTAAGCAAAGGCTAAAAGTTATTGAAGAAGACATAAATGATTCTGAAATTATATGAAGTTTGAGCAAGTTTAAGTAAATGTGAAATAAGCCCAAATCAAACACATTCCGTATAAAACTGCAAAATGAAGTTTTTTGATGCTTTTCTTCATCAGTATGCTAATTCTTTCAGTCAAAAAAGTAACGTATACAAACGAAAATCACTATTTATCATAGCATCACGCTAAATATATTTATTTACTCTTTTGTGTAGCTATTTACATTTTTATTCAAATAGAATTCAAAAAAGTTTTCATTAATGTATTTTTAAATACAAAGTAAAACAATTGTGCTAAAGAATTATATTCATATTTTCACATTAAAAGTTGATGAATTTCTTTTATAAATTTAAAAAAATTCTCATAGACAATTTTTTTCTATAATTGTACTGCATTAGATTATTATTGATAGATAAATTTACAATGTGCCTAAAATAATGACATGTAAGTGTAAAAAGCTTTAAAATTTATAAGAAATAAAAATTTCTTGAAAAAAATCAAAATTAATAATAATAAATTAATTACTTGTAATACCCTAATGTAATAGCAATAAGAAATTATTATTGTTTTAGTTTTTGTAAACCAAATATACATATATTCATATTTATATAATGCTAAGAATTAAAAAATTAATGAGAGTAATTTAGATTTTTCAGCATAACTAGTCTAGAAATGTGCTGTTAGTTAATTTTATTTTATCAATTTTTTTTATAAATCAAAGCAAAAAAATAATTGTTTAGTTTGTCAAAGTGGCTATAAATAAGATAAAACAAGTAATGAATTATTAATTACATGCTAGTTAAACAAATGACAAGACGTTTTTTACATTTTAAAAGGTATAATGTTTAATTTGCTTCTGGTATCATAAACTTGATGCGAGCAATATATTTTTTATGCATTTTAGACCTAACAACTAATCATTTGCATGATTTCTTTTAAATTTTTTAATCAGATATAGGATAAAAGAAGAAATCATCAAAAAAACAAGCAATACTGCTTTAGAAAGCATCATATTATTTTCTAATAATAAATTATCCACAATAACACTACTGCAGTAAATCAATGTGTACAGAAATTCATAATCTTATAAATTAGACTAAATAATTATTATATAAATAAGTATGTAACATAAATGTATATTAATTATATGCTTATATAATTTTTCATTCCAAAATTTATATTTTCAATAGAAGATAATGATGAATAATTGTTAAAAAAATAATCATAAAAATTTTATCTTTTTTTATGCTTTAAATTTCATCAATGATTTTAATAAGAAGCTTATTAAACCAATAGAAATCTTGATAGCTGTTAAATCAATTCATAAATAATATACATTACTACAATAAATAAAGTATATATTTTTTCATAATAATTATTGTTTCTGAATCAGTATTATTTTTCATATCTAAAACTATCATTCAATTTACCTTAAATGTTTATCATATTTTCTCTGTATGTTGTTATCATTTCTAAAATTATGAACTACTTATTATTATATTATTCATATTAAGCAAAAATGAAAAAGAAATTTTTTAATGAGTTGCTTTTTGTTCCATTTTATTATTAACTCATGCAATTTATCAAAGAAGCAAAAAGAAATTAAAATGCAATAAATTGTACTCTTATCCCAACCAAAATGCTAGAAAAAACAGATTAATTTCCGTTTTTCACAAGAAAACTTTTCTATTTTAAAAATATACTTTTGCCATTTTTCAATGCACTAATACAATAATAAAATTGGTATCGTTTTCAAGCAGAATAATTGTTTATAATATAATTAAACACATATTATTTGCACAAAAATTTTTAAATAAAAAAAATCTTCTATGCTTGTATTATTAATTATGAGTTAAAATTTTAATTCTATAATTTTAAAATTTGTATAATTATCAAAATTTTACAATCAAACAGTAAAATGAGCTATAATGATTTATTTTTTACAAATTTATACACAAATATGGTATAGCCATTTTAATTTGTTAAATTTTTTCCTTATTTTTTGACATTATTTTGTATACAAAATCATTACAATTTATATATTCATTTTATTTTAAAATCGTAACTTCAATCCTTAAAATTACATTAAATGACTCAATAATAATAATAATAATTATTATTATTATCATAATTATAATAATTATTATTATTCAGTATAAAACACAAAATGGTAAATGATAATGACTGGTTAATACTGCAACAAATGATGCAAGAAAAAAATTTGATATTTTAGGCAGTTAGCACCATTTAAATGTTTAGATTAATGGCAAAGAAACTTTAACATTTCGATTTCGTCGTTAGCACATAAATGCATTTGATTTGAATGCTAAATTTATCATGGCTGCTAGCAAAGATTTTAATTTATTTATATAGCAAAATATTTGCACAAATTCAAAAACAATAAAAATCTACATGGTATTTTGAAAAAATTGGAAAATTAAACGTTTTTATGCATTTCTTGAAAAAAAAATTTTTTTGCTTTGGAATAAAATTTGCTAAGAATTTGAATTTATTTTTAGTTAAGATCAAATGTTAATAATTATAATTTTGCTCATATCTATCTAGTTGTAATGATGATAAAAAATATTATTTATAATAAATTTTAGATCAAACAATGTTCAGTGAAAATTTAATTAGGACATATGATATGATTTGCTAGTCATATAGTATGCAAATTAATTTTTCTACTTTTGATGTGAGATTTATAAATGTTTTTAAAATTATCATGCATATTTTTAGCATTAATTCAATAAATTTGTATTATTTATAAAATAGTAAAATGAATATTAAATCATGAAAATGCAAATTAAGTATGGAATTTAAAATTAAAGCATTTAAAACAGTTATTATAATACAATGTTTCAAAAAAAATTCATTTATTTCTTTGATTTCTTTATTTATATCAAAAATGAATTGTAAAATAACCAAAAAAATCATTATAAAAATTGAAGAAGCTTAAGCTTACTTCTCTGTTTAACATTATAAAGACAAAATTTTCAAGTATTGCAAACGTTAATTCAACCGTTTACAAACTAAAATATATAAGGTTATGCTCTTGGCACTTGCGTGCAACTCTCAAAAAGGTTTTAATTGAAAAATGTAAATTGTAGAAGTAAAAAGTGAAGTATATAGCAAAAGAACAAATCGAATAATCTGTACATAATTAAAAGGTTGACTCAAGTATTCAGTTTGAAAATACTTTAAAATTAAAGTAAACAAAGAAGCAAGTTAATCACCCTCAACTTTAATTATTTTTTTGGGAAAATAAATAAAACATCAAAATTTTATCAAATAATTCATATACTTTGATACTTTTTTAATGGTTAGTTGATCATTAATTTTTTAATAATTTTTTTTATCAAAAAATTATTGAAAAAATTATTACTTTTTTTGATGATTTTTTCAAAAAGCTGAAATCACAATGAGATAAAAATAGATAAAGTTGTATTCTTTGCAAAAAAGATGAAGTGATATTTGAAAAAATGCTTTCACTTTAAAAGGTTTTCACACTAAATACTGAACTGAAAATAATCTTTTCCTATTAAATGTCAAACGAAAACAGTTTCTTAAATCAACGAAAAGCAAGTTTATTTTCCAAATTTTTAATTCTGTCAGTAACATTTTTTACTGTACAAAAATTACCATTACAGTTTTGTAGTGTATGAAAAAAAAAATTGATTATAATTACGGTTTTAAAGTCTAGAATAAAAAATACCATTGCATACAGTACTATTAAATGTTTCAATTACTCTTAATTATCTTCCGATCAAAACTGCTTCATTGTTGTTTAAATTTATCATAAAATTGGATAATAGAAATAGAAAAATTGTGCAGTTTGATGATCATTATCATCATTTAAAAGCATCAAAATAAATTATATTACAATTTTAAATGAAGTTGAACTTGAATGTATAGAAATACTTTATGCTAGATAGTAGGAAACTAAAATTAAAAAATTCATACTTAAGAATTAGTCATAGTCACAAGTAAAGAATTTTTAACAATTAGCTAAATACCTTTTTATATTAAAATAATAAAAATAGAATTTGAGCTTACTTATTGGAAGAAATGAATAGAAAATTGATTGCAATCATAATTATCATTTTTAACATTAAGCTTTACATTATGCTTTTTATTTTTTCTACTTTAAGTATAGAAAGCATCAAGCACTTTACGAATCTTTATCACTCTTTTTAAATAACACTTTTTTACTTTTTATATTTAGAATATTTTGTAAAAACCAATATGCTACTTATTTATTAATATTTTTATTATATTTTCCATCATTAATCCTTTCCTTTCTATTAGTATCCAACAAATACTGTTTAGTAATTCATATATTTGATTACAATTCATTCCAATAACAAAAATACCAATAAAATTTCTTCATCATCACAGCAATTACTCATTATTAACCGATGGATAATCATATGTATTTATGAAAAATCGAGCAAATAATGAATAAACAAAAACATACCAAAAAATAAACTTGTAAATTGAATTTTCTGCTACCACAAGCAAGAATTACAAAGCTGTCTGCTTATTCATTCAGGTGCATTCTTTAGTGATAACAGACGAAAAAATGAAAATGATGTTTTTAAAATTTACTGAATATTATTGGGTTAAAAAAATCAAAGTTAATGTTTAGTAAGAACTGACAATAAATGATGTTGATGCTAATTATTGACAATTATATGTTATAATCAAATTCTGCAAAAATTTATATTGTTCTTTTTAATAATTTTTGAATTATTAATTTACAAATTGAAATAATTTGCTCACATTTCCAATCTTTCAATTTTTTATGAACAAAACATCATTAATCAGTTATTCGCTTTCAATAATATGCATAAATGTTATTTGAAGAGAAAATAACAAATGTTATTCCATTATTATTAGTAGACTAGTACGAAAGCAAATCATTATTGAATAAAAGTATCAGTCGTAACTTAAAAATAATTCAAAATTTAGTAACTAATGTAAATTAAAAACAATTAATGCAAATTTAGTAATTAATAGAAATCATGTTTGAATTTAAATTTGTTAACATGGATCACTGTTTCAAAATTTCATTTTCCAAGTACTAGGTAAATTTTTTCAGTAAATAGTTATTTTGCTTACTGTTGAAATAACTTTTTAGTTACAATCATTTTGCAGTATTGTTTATGAATTATCACCAATCTAAGATTTCTTATCATCATCATCCAAGCTATGAACATGGTAGTAATAATCAAATCCTATTGTACTGTTTAAGCAGAATTGACAATTATGAAAATTTTTTATCTGAAATAGTTGCTTATTTAGTTTTTTCAAAATTTCATTCTTATTTTAGATAGTAAAATTCATTTTAGAACAAATTTTATTGTAAACTTTTAAATGTGGTAAATAAAATTAGTTTAAATACAAAAAATTATGCAATTTTTTATTTGCTCTACAAAAATTTCACAAAATCTCAGCTAAAATTTCTTTAAAATTATTATAAATAAAGTGAAAATATACGAAATGACAGAGATTTTTATTAAAGATTAGAAAAATCTTTACTATTTTATACCAATTCAATAAATGCTTACTCACAGCTCTTTCAATAAATTATAGACGAAAAAATCTTTTTAAGTAATGCAAAAATCCAAACAAATATTTCAATCTAATATTTTTTCATTATTTTTCATGTATTTCCAATATCAAATAAATAAAACTACCAAAAATTTGAGTGTGATTTTAGCAAAAATTATATACTTCAATATATTAATGAAAATACGTACATTCAAGCATTATATAAAAACGTATTCAGTAAATTTTTTTTGATGGATAATTTTTTAAGCAAAATAGAGATTCAGTTTTTATCCAAAGAGATTCATATCCTACTTATTTTTATAGCCTTTTTTGCTTTTAATAAATTGAATTCTTTAATGTGTAAATATCAAAGATTTCAGTCTATTAAATGTTTTCACACAAACTTTACTGAAATACCGAAAAAAATAGGCTTATTTTTTGAAAATTGGAATTTTAAATAAGTTTATAAGCTATAAATATATGCTATATACTTCTGATTCATTCAAAGATACTTACTTCATAATTTGAGACTAAAATGCATAAATAACTACAAATTCAATTTACAATTAGAATTTTGACTAAAATGCAAATAAATAAACAAATACAATTATAATTTGTTAAACAATACAACTTAAAATATCAAAACGATCTAATAATAAATGCTTACTACTATTAATTAGTTTAGCAATACAAAAAGAACTGATTAATTGACGTAAAAAAATTCACAAAGTTTTGTACCAAAAAAATTTTTTTTTTAAATTATTAAAAAAAATAAAAAATTGAGTATTTTTTAAATACAGCAGTGTTTTTATTAGCTTTGCATATTCAAGACAAATTAATGATAAATTCTAAATGCATTATTGCAAATATTAGCATTCAGTAATGGTTTCTAAGCTAGCATTCAAAAAATTGCAGTACTTTTAGTAAGAAAAAAAGAAGTAAATAAAAAGCATCAAAAAATAACAAGATTATGTAATGAATAGAATTTAAAAATTCAGAAAAGAATGTACGACAATAGTTGTCATTCAAAGGCAAACCAATTAGCCTAAAATTCAAGTATTATTAACATTTTGAAAACATTTCACTTTCATATGAGTTTTAATTACTTAAAAATCAATTAGGCTATGAAAGATAAAATATAATAATTATAATTGAAAAGAAAGTAAAGCAGTTTAGTTACTTTTGATCAATTATATTTACTTAATATGAAAAATAATCATTGCTGTTTATGCCTTAATTGTTTAAAATATAATGAACATAGCAGTTACCTATTTTCACATCCTCAAAGTGTACTAAAGTTTGATACTTGATAAATTAAAAATACAATCAAAAAATGAATATTTGAAAGTTTCAATAGTTTGAGAAAATATTTATTAAATTATTTAAAATATTTTATAAATTTCTTATCATTTTAAAAGTACACTGCAAAAGTTAAAATTATCTGTGCGATTTTTTATAATCTTAAATATTATAAAAATTATACAGAAATTTATTTACCAAATGAAAAATATATTTAATTTTCATATTTTATAAAATTATTATTTTAAATATTTTATATATTTCTAGATTTGTAAACATGTATTTCAAAACTTAAGACTAACGAAGTATGCCTTGCTGCAAATTCAGGAAAAAGCACAAAACAGCATGTAAGTATAGGTAATGTTTTAATTAACTTTTACAAGAATAAATATTCAAAGCAGATAAAAAATCAAAAACAAGTCATTAAACAATCATTATAAATGCATTACATAAGATAATGGTAAAATGCTCTATTTTTAGGTATTAGCTCTGGTAATTAAATTGAAAAAAAATTGTATAAAATTAAAACTTTAAAGGTTATATAGCTCAGCAAGCATCACCAAAAAGAACGACATTGCATTTACGTGTTATTAATTTAATATAAAATAGTCTTGATCATAACTTTCACAAACTTTTACATGTCAGCTAGTATACTTGCAATATTGTTGAGTAATATTACTTTATTTCTTTTTATATAGCCTGACTTTTTGAAAATGTTTTTCAATGCTATAGGAAATGAATTTTATTCCGTGAGAAATAAAATATGAACTGAATAGAATTTCAATTACGTAAACATACTGAATTTACTTTCCACATTTTCGTTAGCAGTAATTTTATTTAGTTAGCTTAGTAAGAATAGGTGATATTTTAATTACAATTTTTAGATGATAGATTATTTTCAAAATATTCTGCTCCCTTTTCTATTCTCATTTTTATGATAGCAATCGACAAATACTCAATCATAATTCAGAAGATAATCAAAATTTCTTAGGTTATCTAAAAGGGAAAAAAAATTATACATCAAATGCGTTCTTGATTTTGTTACATGTAATATGTTTACTCAATCTTAGACAATAATTCAAACTGTATTTATTTGGAAGTAATTTTATGAATAAAATTTTTTGAAAAATGTAAATAAACTGAAAAAATTATTCAGTTGGTAGATTAACTGATTAATTAATTAATTAAATTTGATTCTTGTGATTATTTATCATGTTTAATTAATTTTTAAAAATTAGAACAAAGCCATTATACTTTTGAAAACTCTTATTTTTTGCATTAATAATAGAATTAATTAGTAAAAGATGAAATTATACGAACAAATGTTTGTGTGCGTGTTTTTTTTCTTCATTCTAATGACTAATACTATGATTATGATTATTCTCATTGCAGCAAATAATTAATACTTGTAAAAGGAAAAATGAATTGTCTTGTTTAGTGAAAATTTATGCTAAAAATGAATAAAGTTTTAAAACTAAAACAAAATGAATGTTGGGTTTGGTATTGTGCTGAATAATAAATAAATAGACCACACATTCAATTTTTAAAAAAAATATTAATTTAAATGTGGTACTTTGAAGATTAAAATTAGCGTTACTGTTAATATATGTACGTTATTTTTGCATAATAATTTATTACCATTCTATTGATGTGTCATGTAATTAAAATTAATCTTGTTTGTACCTTTCAATGGCTATAAGAAAGTATTTCATTTGAAAATATCATTCTTGAATATACTCTGACCTACATATTATCATTTAATTGCATTTATTGGACTTCATAACCTTCTTAATGTCAAGTCACATAGCAAATTTATAAAGTTATTATTTGAATTAAATTATTTATTCATATTTTGTTTTGTTCTGTCTGCTTGCATAATGTATGATTACCGATATGTTTTTGCTGTCAATATATTTTTGTTATTGAAATTATTCGATGCTCAAATTTCTGCAACAATCTCGGAAAGTTTTGGTCAGATTTACTGACTTATTTATCTTTATTATAATTATTATTTTTATCAATCATATCATTGGCATATTTTTGATTTAAAAAAAAAATTGATTATAATATTTTAAGTGTTAACATTTTAGCTTTATCAATTTGTATTTATAATTGAAGAAAAAAAAACAGCCATGATTGATTACTTTTATTATTTAGTATTAATATAATCAAAACAAAAATAACGTTTTTGTTCTTTGAATTTAGTAACAGGATGTTTTCTTCCCATATATCATCGTGGCATTTCAAATTCGGAACCTATTGCTGAACTGTGGAGAGTTGATGTTATTGACTGTCTTTCTTATTGCATTACTAATGCTCCAGAAAATGAAGTTAGTGTATATCTCATTTACTCATTAATTATAAATGAGATAAAAATGAAAATACTGAAAGCTTTCATGATGATTTAGGATAGATGTAGTTCGGTGGTTTACCATCGGTATTTTTCTACTTGTCAACTTTATAGTCATGATGGTACTTTACATGGTTCACAAATTGTCTACGCATCTGGACATGATTATTACAATCGAACAAGTTATATAGGTACATGTGAAGATAAAAGAAGTACTGTTTACATTATTATTGTTTTTTTTTTGTTTTTGCTTAATATTTTTAAAGACTATTAAACTAACTGTTATCATTAAGTGAGGTAAAATAAAATTCTATATATATAATTGTGATATTGAAAGAAACATATCGATGGAAACAATCAGAAACACACCAACTTTGGCCAATAGAATCAAATCAGGCAATAATGTCTACAGTTGAACGTGAAATTAGAAAGCACGAAGCAGCAAAGGTAGTAAAAGAAGCAAGTGAAATTCCAAACACATTCTTAAATGATGATGAACAAAAAAATGAAACAGAAGATAATGCTGAATGGTCCGTTTTTGCTTTTCTGAATCAGAATGTAGCGTTTGGTGAGAATTTCATTATTTGTGCTAAAAATTTATGCAGACGTAAGAAAATAAATCGCTATATTCAAATTAATAATAGAAATGTATTAGATGAGTATAATTAATTAACATGAAAGATCAAATTTCTAAATTATTATAATAATCATGCGTATAAGTTTTCAAAATAAGCACACAAATTCTTTTTTTAGTGTTATATTCAAAAAAAAAAAAAAATACTGATTAAAATTCTACATACAATGGCTTTTTCAAGTATTACTAAAAAAATAATTGTGATTATTTTTTAAAAGCAAAAAAGCAAATATTAAAATACAAATATAAAGTAGCAGTGATTTTTTTAAATTTAGTTATTTCAGCAACTTGTCAACCAGATGAAGTGATAGGATATTTAGTCTTTACTGGATATGAATCTATATCCAAAGGTCATCCTCATTTATTGCATGGAATTGAACAAACTGTATGCAACGCTTACTGCACAATAAATATTGTGAATTTTTAATAATTTCTGTAAACTTTTAAATAATACAATCATTGAAAAAGGTCACAGAATTTAATTTATACATTAAGATATGAGAAAAAATTTTTTGGCTCTTTGCTAATTACTACGAAAATTTTTAGGATGCAAATGGTAACAGTTTTCCGTGTAATTCAGTAAATTATAATCCAATACAAGAAATATGCGAACTTTATAGCAGTGACTTGAAAAGCAAAAATGGTTTAACGCATTTAATGAAGAAAGAAGGAAGTATTTTTGCCGATAAAATTTGCTTAGCAGGTGCAAATTTTTGTTGTAAAATTATAAATTTCAGTATTATTTATTTTTTTGCTTCTATAAAATTTTACTTATTTATTTATTGAAATTAGCAATGAATGAAATTTATTCATACTTTGTAGTATCATCGAGATTTAGACGATCTTGTCAGCAAGAAGCTATGTTTTTTACTCATCCTGGAAAAAAAATTACAAAAGCAATTATTGACTACTCTAATGGTACTATTTCCATCGGTCACTGTATTGCTATATGCATTAATAGTTTTCATTGTCAGGTATAGCTCTTTTTTTTTGCTATTCACTCATGGATAAATATGAAATATGAAAATTCTTAGTTGGACATAATTGTAAAAAAGAATCACTAAAAATTTGAATAATAAAGCTCTAAAATTTGTTATATAAAAAGTGTTTAATTTTATTATTGATGGAATAAATGAAGAAAAATGAATATAATTGCAGTCCGTTACGTATAAAAATGGTTTATGTGTTTTACATGATGTTGACGTAATCAGTGATCCTGCATCAATGGTTGATGCTACTCAAGATAGCTATGTGATTCAAAATGGTTGCGTTGCTCCCATGACATCTGAGCAAAGTATTAATATATTCTATATTTAAATTTCTATAGATTGAGAATATGTCTATATCATTTATTATAACTATTACAAATCACTGTTTATTAATATTATATGATAATTTTAATTAGCGTAAAATTTGAAGATGCTGATGAAAAGATTGAAAATAACAAGTGGAATGCATGGAGCGATTGTAAGTTTGGTATAGATGGTGAACGAGTACGAGTACGTAGTCGCGAATGTGGTAAAGCAGACTGTACTGATTTACAAGTACAAAATTGCTTTTGATCATTATATATGAACAAATTAAATTGGCATAATATTTATTCTAGTCATTAAATACAAGACTTAGAGATCTTATGCAAGCAAACATCTGTTAACAATATTTAATTTTGTATGAGATTTTACAAATACAGTCCTAATTATTCATTTATTTTGTACAAAAACAATTAAACGACCTTTAATACTTTTCTAAAATGAATTATCATATTTTGTCTCAGTATTTCTTTTTTTTTTTTAGTTTTTTTACTTTTTAGTCATTCATTTTTGTATTTGTTGAGATATTTTTTAAACAGTTGTAAAGTGTGACAAAAAGTGCTGATAATATGACGAATGAATTGCAAATTTTTGCTCTGAATAAATGCTATGAATGTATGTGACATTTGAGCGTAGATCATAGAAGTTAAAAATTATTCATCAACAAAGTAGAATCAACTTGATGACTGTTCCAACGTATCTTTGCTATTTTCGGTATTTTGCATCAATTGTATTCCATCGGAAAAATGCGTTCGTTGTTGTAAACAACGCTGAAAGCAATTTTTTACACTTTATTATGATTTCTTTTACAGTTCACTCAATTAACTTTATCTATTAAATTCATTTGTCTTCTTTTTGTTGACTAATTTAACTACATTTCTGATAATTTTTTGATACATTACTGATTCTTGTGTGTACCCACGTGTATTACATTGTAGTGCATGATTATGCTGCTTCAGTAAGCAAAAAAAGTACCTGAAGAATAGCAAATGCGATAAAAACAATAACAGCTAGTAGAAAGATTTGAAAACAGAAAAGAACAAAAATGATTAAACACTTTAGTTCTTCGGCATCACACGTCAACTGATTTTCTATTGCTGACAATTTTTGTCGCTTAAAAAATAGATGATAATAAATGAGTTGCAAAAACGTGAGTGAAAGTTTAAAAAAAAAGTGATTTATCTCTGAAATTGTTTTAAACTTCGCAAAAGTTTTTGATTATGATTCTTTTTTTTAATTTCTATCATACTACTTACATTTCCATTGTTGTGTATCACTGCCTGAGGTACCAGTACAATCGCTTCTTTACTAAGATCATTATTTTCTAAAAATTTATCATCATTTTTTGAAATAAATATATGTATAACAAACCTGCAAAATTTCTAATCAAATTATACTAATTTTCGAGCAGAAACTACTAACCAAATATTGATTCTTGAAATTTTCGTTCAAGTTTAAGCTTATGCGATGATTTCACAGCGTATATATCATCAGAAAGTTGAAACACTCTCGACTGAGATAGCGTGACAAGAGAATGCCTTTTCCATAATTTATTCGTATGTCTGCAATTAATTATGCAAAATTTTTTTTACGAATACTAAATGTTTTTTTTTAATATAAAAAGTAATAAATATAAGTGAATAAATTGATTAAGCAGTTAATAATTTGTTATATTAAAAAGTACTTCATTATAAACTATTGAGAAAAAAAAAATACATGGCTTGTTGATTGCTGTTGACATTCAATCCTTCGCAACTTTTAAGATGACAAAATTCGCCACATTGTTTTACATATGCTTCATAAATGATTTCAGCCTAGAATTCATCTTTTAACAGTAACTTAATAAATTATTTATTTAATAATTTCCAAAGGGTTTTCAATTTTTTTTTTTTTAAAAAATAGATATTTAACAAACTTAATTAAAGTTTACGACTTATTTGAAAATAACTTTCAAAATTTTTGTAAATGAATTTTATATAACTTATTGAAAATTTTGATTTTACTAATTGTAAGATAAATGATATTTTTTTACATCATCTGAAAAACCATCAAATACAATAGCCAACTGTAAATGGTTTTTATCAATCCAATGAATGCCGGTGAGTAATTCATCTCGAACAATACAACTATAACAAAATTAAGATAAGTAGCGTATTGCTGAGTACTTTGTACCAACAATTGTTTATCAAAAACGTGAAGAATTGCTGTACCCATTAGAATCGATCATAGTTAAAGTTGTACCAGTTTTAACATCTCGCGCGATCATATCAATTATCGAGAATGTCACTGGCTTCTAAAACAACATCCACTGAAATCGTTGACACAAAAACAAATTAATAATGCCCTTAAATTATTTTTTTTGTTATTTAAATTTGAAAAATTGCCTAAAAACTGAAGTAATACAACAGTCATTTTACTTTTAATGACATAATTTTTTTTTTTTAATTTCAAAATAACATTTAAATTCAATAATACAAGTTGAATGTAATAAAGCAATTTTTTCTTTTGTGGTATATGAAATAAATAAATAAATACCTCATGTAATGTTATCAGTATAAAGCCTTTATCACCAGTCCTTACTTGTTCAATAGATTTTCTGTTATCATCCATTACTTCCAGAGTATATTTTGGTTTCATTGCATAATTTTTTAATTCTGATGCTATTCTCATATTTTTTGTTCTGAAAGTTGTGCTTATTTTATCGTTTAAAAATGATGTTAAATGATAATGCTAAAATTTGATTTTCATTCAGTATCAAATATAATTTGATAAAAAACAAAGCAAATTTAAAACAGACAAGTTTTAGATTATTAAACAATTTAAAAATGAGGTAAATAAACAACATTTGCTTTGTTGTATTTTCATCGTCTATTTGAAATTGAAATGATAAATACTGATTTTCTGGAATAAATTCCAAATCCTTGTGTATATGACAAACAACCTGTAACATAATTAAAATATTTGAATAATGACATCGCAATTTGATTTGGAATGATTATACTAATGTCGAATTTCAATTTTGATATTTTTACTTTATATGTGAAAAAAAAAGTCAAAGACAAAATTGCATTACAAATAAAATTAATTATATTGTTGTTTTATTTTATACTAATTAAATTTTAATAAACTTACTTTCAATATTTTATCTCTGACAGTAATTAGTTCTGTACTGCCTTCTTTCAACATAATCAAATTTGAAAAGGTCAAGTGAGGAGAAAGCTGAAGGCAATAATATAATATTATTAATGAAAATATTTAAAAAAAATGAATGAATAGAAAATAACATTGCAGAAAAGATTCAGAAAGCTATGAATAAAAATAATGAACCTTATATTAAGGTATTAAGAAAAGATGCAAAATAAAAACAAACACTTTTCTTCATTCCGCATTCATCATACAATATCTCAGCATCAAATTTGTAGACATTAAGAAATTTTTTTTCACAATAGACTTTTTTATTATTTTTTGTACTAAGTATGCCAGAGAACATTTTGACTGACATACCATATAAATGCATACGATCTGGTTTGCACATTAATTTAACTGCAATAAAAAAATTTTAATTTAATTTGATATAATAAATTAATGGAGTGATTGATTTTTTCAAATTTAAAAAATTTATTTATCTTTTGTTAAAATTTCATTTTTTGTAAAAAATTTTTAATATATACAAAACTAACATTGTATACAATCTTCGAGATCACCAGTGAACAAATTAGGATCATAATTTTCTGCGAGATTTTTGTTCAATGTCCGTGATGAAGAATGACTTAAATAACATAACTGTGTTTTTTGATGATATGTGAATGAACGACAATTACCACTACTCCATGAAAGACATAAACTTTCACATTGATCTTTATCTTCGACGTGAGCAATACGTTCATCAAATACATTTGTGAAACCAGATGACTGCATTCGAATGAAATGACATTGGGCAAGATTCAAATAATCTCAAATATTCAAAAAAAAATCTTTTAATTATTATTATTATTCAATAGCATTATGTTGATTATTTGTGTACATATATGACTAACTAATAAAATAAATGATACATTCTTAGTGTGTTATCAATTATATAATAATTTTTAGTTTTTAAATAGAAATAGTATAATTACTAATGTAATATAAAGAGGTAAATGTTTATTTTTGTAAAAAGTATTAGAGTAAAACTAACTTTCTGTAAAATAATTATTTTCATATAAATCCACATTTTTACTATGCTTGAAAAATTTTCGTATATTGTGAACATTTTGGATGGAAACATTTAAATAACGACAATGCGCAAATTCCTTATTATATAAAGAAGCTCTGCATTGCTCCCTGAAATATATTATATGTCGAAAAAAATTCTTTTAGATTATTTTTAGTAAGATAATTTGCTTTTTTTTGTTACTGCTATTTTGTGTCAAAGAATTATTTTGAAAATTGAATTTCAATACAAACATAATTTTTTTCATTCTTTCACTATTATAATTAACTTTTTTGAATTTTTTATCACACATTCTTTAAATCCAAAATATATTTTGAAAAAAATTGTAGTTTGTAATTCAAATTCAATAAGGCTAACTGACCTATATAAAAAAGCACTTAAATTTGTAAAAGCAATAAAACAAATATATGCAAACCTTTTTAAGCAATTATGCAAACATTGTTGAAGTGATATATTACGCTCAGCATTTACAACAAATTGGTCATCAATGAGATTTTTTCTTGGAAATCGTTCAAATGACCATATTTTGTTATTATTACAATGAGAGATCAAGTCTATGAATGAAGAAATAATGAAAATATTTTAGATAAAACTGATCATTCACAGATACTTCTCAATAATATTTTGAATGAAAATGTGAATAGCATTCACATTAAACTGAATTTGAAAAGCTTGAAGTTAAAGTAATTGATCAATAAGTATATAGTTAAATCAGTATCTTACTTTGTGTGATGCAGAAAGATGTTGCACTGTAAATTATAATTTCTGGAACAGGCAATTCTGATTCAATCCCATTTATTTTTTGATCAATAAGCAAACATATAGATTCATCTTGTACATCTATCAAGAAATTAACGGCAGTGCAATCTTTATGCTAAAATTTTGGATCAAATTTGGATAAAATAATTAATTATCTATTCAATTTGATAATTGTTATCTATGCATCTTATTTTTGCAAATAAATAAAAAAAAGGAATAAAATTTACTTTTGAGCAATGTTGGAGGCAGTCTTGAAAATTAGTCGTTATAAATTTATCAACAACTTTACCTTCAGCCACACGTCCGTGTTCAATGAGATATGTAATACATGCACAATCTCAAATAAACTTTCTCCGCTTTATTATATTTTGTATTAGATTTTAAAATCAACCAGACAAATTTTTGAAAAATATTTCAACTTGGAACTTATATTACTGATTGAATTAAAACTGTTTCAGTGTTTGCTGCTTATTTTTGTTGAGAATTGAACTTTTTTGAATCGTTTAGCAAGTTCAATAATTGTTTAATTCATGTCTAAAAATTTTTATCTTCGTTTTAATTGTTTGCATATTGATAAGTTATCATATATAGATAGGTTCAGAATATATGTTTAAAATGTCATGAAACAATCTGAAGTAATGCTTTGAATAAATTTTTAAAGTTTAATGAGCGTCTTAATTATAAATGTCAAGAACAGTATGAACCTTTATTGATGCTTATGCGATATGCAAAGCTAATGACATTACTTTAAAATTCTATAAAAAATTATTAGTTAAAATTATTATAGTTTCATTTGTGAAACCAAAAACTAGCATTCATTTTCGTATATCCCTAAAAGATATTTAAATCATTACTGACAGTAATAGAATTTATCTCTTTTTTAGCGTGAGCTTATTATATTTACATTTTATACTATTGCAAAAATTTAATAAATTGAGGAAATGATATAAAAAAGTATAGTTAATTTTCATGACTTAAAATCTAATTTATTTTATAAATCTATTGAAAAGATCATTGCAATGATTCTTAGTAAGGATTATAAATTACTTAAAACTTAGTATTTACCAGTATTTGAGTCGAATAGCGTTAGTACTTGTTTGATGCAAATGAAAGAAGTAACAAATAGTAAAAGATGCATTGGTATGAGAAAACTGAAAAATTTATTACATGAAATAAATAGTAAGTCTTAATGCAAGCAGTACAACAAGTGCTGTCTACTTCCGTCTGAAATCAAGTATACAACATTAAGGCAGATGAAATTTTTATTCAACAAATATAATTTCAACGCTTATATGAAAAATTTGCAGTATAAAAAAACATAAAGTGAATACGAGATTTTCTTAATTTCTTCAATCAAAAATAACAAATGAGCAAATTTTTATAATCAAATATTAGACTTGCAATTTTAATTTTCGTATATTTTTAATCTTTATTATGGAATTAACTTCATTAATTCGATAATTTTACTCACAGATCAATAATTTGTAAAAGTTATAAGACATCTGCTTTGATTGGCAAAGCAATAATTTTGCAAACACAAAAATAAAATATATATTTTTATATATATTAGAAACATTTTTAAAAAAATGCTGAAATAGTATAATGATAAGCGATTAAAATTTGTTGGAGTATAAAATTCAAAACATAATTTAGTTTGACAAATGAGTTTGATTGGAAAATCAAATAAAGATGACTAGGAAAAAATAATTGTATCCATCTATCCTACCCGATCATGTAATTTTCATTTGCATATCTCTCCTCGATTTGATTCAGCTGTACCCCCGAGTCACAATTACCCCGTAGTTCGTAGTGCAATTAGGTCATGGTCTGTATAACGCTTCCCATTTGCTATCCAAGAATCCCCGAATGAAACGGAGGATAGATTTGTAAGTCAGTGTCCTGCTCATAATCAAACTCTTGTATATAAATTTTAGAACAATTATTCAATAACAAAATTTTAATTTTAACCTTCAAATCAGAATATGTACAAAGAAAATCTGTAATTAACATCATTACCTTTAAATCAGAATATGTACAAAGAAAATCTGTAATTTTTGGGTTTATAATGGATCTCGCTACTTCTGCTTTTTTATTAATCTTTTACAAAACTCTGTTAAACTCTCAGTTGTCTTCAATTTATTATAATTATCAAAATCCTTTCTAACAAATTCCCAAAAATATTATCTGTTACTGATCGTCGTGACAATAAAAATTTTTTGAAAATCCTTTGCAAACTTTTTGCCCAAAAAGAAAAGAACATTTAAATGAATCTGCAGTACATTTCGTTCATCACTGATTTTATACAAAACAAGTAATATTTTCGTAAAATAATGACACACGCAGTCTTTATCGTGTCTTGTTTTTATAATTGATGAAGACAACATCATATCCATAACACCAAAAAATTTTCAAGAATTAGTTAATGTAGTTCTGTGAAAATTTTGAACAATGAAAATAATAAAATCACATATTTTATTAGGACAAAATATAAAAAATAAATCACACTTCCTTGCAATGAAAATGTCATAAGAAATTGCTCACTGAGCGGTAATATATTCTCCTCCCTCACTAAAATGGCTACTAAAGCGTTCTCCTTTGTTACAGGTAAAATGACCTAGAAATAACTCCACAAATGAGGACGTATTTTTGAAATGGCTAAATGGAAACCCTACTAAAAATGATGGTCAGAAATCGGTCAGGTCAGGGACATATCTGGAATGATGGCGACCGATTGCTTGGCTTTTGTATGAGTCGATATGTTTCATTTCAATACTATAATCACTCAATTTGTTGAGCAAATCGTCGTATCTCAAATTTGTCTTGCCTGCAACAAATCCCCACTCCAGTTCATTTACAAGATACTTGCCGAAAGTACAATACCACCAAAAAGTATACTTCCATGAAGTATTCCTCGACTTCACCACTTATATAATCTTCCCTTTTATCTTTACTTAATTACAGAGAATTAATAACTAATAAAACCCTGAAGACCAGTTTAATATGAAATCGCTACCACGATTTTAATTGTCACTGACCCTGATCTTTTCCAATTACAACCTTTGCTGTACACAGTCTAAGACAGAAACGTAATTTTTAACACAACTTAAACATATCAAGTGAGTAAAAGTGGTCAGAACAAGAAAGTCTTCACAAACATGAGCAGTTAAGTAAAAATATATCACGTGAAAGTGATGTGAATTATAGGAAAAGCCAAGTAATCAATAGTATACATGAAAACGAGTAGAATCGCACAGTACCAGACGCCAATGCAACTTATTCATTTTTCTATCACAATCGCTAGCCATGAAACGATATGTTTTGCCATAAATAATTTTCACCAACAGATGATCACAGTGAAGCGTTTGTTCAGGAAGTATTAAAAGAATAATATTATAAACCAAATGCGAAATCTGGTTTCACTTTAATAAAACTACGGTAAGACTACATCTTATAACATGCTCATAATTCTAATTCTTCACGCTTTAATTACTAGAATATCATTTTTGCTGACACATAGTTACTTCTATTTTTGAATAAAGTATTTGATTTTCAATTTCAAAAATTTAAATGATAGACAAATATATTTAAGTCTTGATATTCAAATGTTCGAAACAAATTTTATACAATTAAGGTAGTTAAGCAAGTATGTGACTTTGTTTTAGTGCATAATAACCAAAATGGATGGAACTAGTAAAAGGCTCAGAAAAAAGAACTTTCAGCTCTAGTTAAATTTACACAGAATACCGATATAATCTAACTAGAGTTTAACAAATGATTGAATTCTACATATCACAGTCAAATATATGTATCGCTCATTCAAAAAAAAAGAAGTAAAAACGAATATTATGACAGCCAAATAATTCCCACATTAGTAAACGATACTTTCTACTGCTGAAATCATAAAGCAATACTTTTGCCACACTGTGCTTCTCGAATATCTTCAATAAGACCTATTCTTGAACTTCGTTTTTCCTCACGAGCAATATCACGATAGCTAGCTTCCATATGACGATCATCAATCATTCGTTCTCGTAACTTCCAACGATTCTTATCATATCGTGGATTTATCATCCTTAAAAGGAAATTAAAAAACATTAGAAGAATAACATGAAAACAGAAATCTTCCATGTTTAACTTTGGAAACCAGATGATAACAAAAATGCACCGAAGCGTTTCCTCTAAATCACCACGTTTCAAATGATCGTCGAATTCGCTGTCATCAATGAAATCATCCATCTCACTATCATACTCATCCTCCTCTTCATCAAAACTTTCCCTATTGCTTTGGCGGCGCAATCTGAATAACAAATATTTTTTTTAGTAAATTTGAAAATCTTTGACGGTAGAATTTAAGGTAAAAAATTACTCTAAACAACGCCGTTCCTCCAAACGGATGCGTTCACGAGCTTTGAAGTGGGGAATTGATTCTTCACGTGACAGCACTTTCTTCAATACCATTTCTCGTTGATTACCAGTTTTATCGCGATATCCTACATTTGTTGCAGCAAGTATTCTGAAAACTTGCTTCTGCTAAATAATCAAAGTAAGTTTGAATAATGGCGATGTCCATACCAAACCACTCTATTCATAAATCAAATAATACAAACATATTACTTCACCACTTTGAAGGCAACCAGGAACTAATTTATAATTAGAAACTGAAATTTTTTCATAAAACGCAGTAAATACAGAACACTCAACTTCAAAGATAAATTTTTACCACAATTTTTATTGCTACCTTGTTTGCATTTCTTTCCTACTGTTTTCTTGTATATTATTCTTGCTTGAAACTGACCCATTGCTAATCAGTTTGACACTTGGCCGAGCTTGCGCTGGAGAAGGTCCTTGATATCTACAGCAGTGCAGTGATTTGAAATCCAGTTATGTTAGAACAAATATTTTTGGACTAGTACTGATTGCACGCAAACCAAATGAATGAAAATGAACAAAAAAAAAGCATAAACAAACCTAATATCACCCGGAAGATAGCGTCGTGGTACAGAACTAGTAGGCAAAATTTCGTTTTTTCTAGTAAGGTTGGCATCAATGAGTTTGTTTCCAAGATTTGAATCACTAAACATAGAAATAATTCAATCAAATCTTGCATCTCTCTGATTCGGAATAAAATATTCTGATTATTTTACGACTATAAAGCAATACACAACCATATTTTTTTAGAGTTAGATTTTTTGTTTTCTCCATGTAGGATTTGTTGCTTGCTTTTGTAATCAAGAAGCTTATTTTTTCCAATATTTGGTCGTGGTCCAATCTGGGGAGTTTCCTTTGCCGAAGGTGGAGGTGAAGCTGGAAGTGGTGAAGGACTACATGAAAATGTTTTACGACTTTGAATTGCTTCTGCCTAAAATAAAGTAAGATCAAAATTAAATAAGCTAAATGCAAATCGAGATGTGAATAAATGCAAACAATGAAAACGAAATTCTACACTTAAATGTTCCCTACTTACCAAACTAACATTGCTGATGTTCACATACACCTAAAAATCTTAAGACAAGAATTTGTCGCTGCACTAAAAGTTTATTTCACCTTTTTCATCAGAACTGAGAAATTAAAGTCCGCTGAAATCGGACGACGCTTAGTCACTGCTTTTGTCTCAGTTCTCTTTATTTTAATTTTCGAGATACCAGATGAAGAAGGCCCTGGGGAATCTTCCTTGCTGAAACGCATAATATTTCAAACATCCTTAAGACCAAAAAAATTATTGAAAAATTGGTGCGTGCAACCTTTATATATTTTCAATTGTAAGCATATTGTTTTGCCAGCTATTTCTGCACAAAGAAGACAAGAACTTACGTTAGGTGTCTCAAACTATTCTTTTTCTTTGTTGCCATTCTATATGGACCATTCTTGCCAAATCTCGCAACTACTTTCTCAACCTCTTTCTTTCTTTCTAGAGCCTTCATAACACCTCCACGTAACTTGGTATTGAGGCGATTAGCTTCTTCCTGAAAAATATTACTTGAAAATCAAGTCATTATAGACAGAGGATTTAAAATTCAGAAACATTTCCATTTTCTAAACAAACTAAGAAAGCAATACCAAAGTACAATACGGAAGTTCGTCTGTCTTCAACAAAAAAGAGACGATTCTTTATGAATAGCCTTAAGAGACACAATAGATTAACTGCCTTTTATCATTTCCAATGTTATAAATAAGACTGACTTCTTCACGAATTTGCTGCCTTAACAGATGTTCTTCATGTTGACGATTATTTCCATATTTTTGCTGCAGCTCAATTGGAGTACTACCAAACTGTTTGGCAAGTTTCTTGTTAGCCTGAAGCAAAAACTTTCAGTGACACAGTACAGGAAATGACCTTCAACAATTTATTAAAAAATATTCCGTTTGTCCAATATTTTTTGAATCACTAAATAAAACTCAATCCACAGAAAACACAATGAGAAATTCTTAAAAAACAGTATTATTTCCAAAATAAAACCTGAAAAATAAACCTTTCCTCCATAAGTTTGCAACCTTAATTTCAACAGTTCTTCCTTCTGCTTCTTTTTTTCTAATACGGCTCTTTGTTTCTCCTCTTCTTTCCGTTTCAGAAACACTGCTATTTTATTTTTGTCAACCGATGGCTCTTCCTTAGTTTTCTTCTTGGGAATGATGAACTAAAATTATAAAAGGACTAATTCTACTACTTAAATATATACAATAATATATAGTGATTACTTATTTCTACAATTTTTAGTCATTAAAAAGCAAAATCTAAATAAATAAATCAATGGTGAAAATCATACCTTTGAGAAAAATTGAAAACAGGAGTAACCATATTAAATCACTTAAACATTCATCATATGGGATATAAATGAATACATATTCATGAAAATATGACAAAATAATTGCACTTGTTTTCGACTTTTCTCAAAGTTATCAGTTTCATCACTGGTTTAACTATTTAAATTTTGAAGATAGAATTTGCATTACATTAATCTCAAGGCTTTATGCCCTATGACAGAAATTATAAAACTTTAAGACATGATACTTCAAATGAGTGACCTGAAAGTGATAAGTCTACAGGGAACTGAGAAATGTTTTTAATAATTTTAGTTCTAGAAGACGAGTGCGACAAAAACTATTAATTTTAACTTATGTAATGTATAAAATTTAACAAATTTAATAATTGAAGAGAAAAGAATACAAAAAGTAGCTACGATTTTTAACAAAACTTAAGATTGGTCGCACTTTCTTCCCTCAATAATATAAAATTTCTAGCAAGAAATGCACTCAAAACTGAAATTCCTGAACCTCATATATTTTTTGTTTTCAAGTGAGTCCAGCCAGAAAACTATTTGATCAAGTTCGAATAAAAGATTTCTAGAAAAGAGCAACTTTGGAATTCCACTGAAGTAAAAGCTAAAAATAGCAGATATGAGAAACCCGAAGTGATGCAGAAGTCAAAATTTAAGCCCTAAAAAAATGAATCAATAGTCAGAAATTCAACACCTTAGTTTGGACATTTATATGTTTTTTCTGTTGACGCTCTGTATTTGGTTGAGAATTTATACGTTTTTGCGTCTTTTGATGAGCTTCATCAATTTTTTTAATCTCATGTTTAGCCCTTTTAGTATTACTGCTAGCTTGCTTTAGTATTTCATCGAACAAGTCCATGTTATTACTATATTAGATCTGAAAATCACGTTTTAACTTTCCCTACTAATAGTTCTTATGTTAATCATACTTTTATATACATAATTTTGAAACTTATGATAAAAAGTGTTTATAAAACACACACCTAAAAAATTGTCTTCTTTTTCATCGTTATTTCAACTCAAAATCACAAAAATAACAATTCACAGCATATGACTACGACAATCAAATATCCATCTTTGATGATTAGTGGACCGTATAATTATCAAATAGAACGCTATGCAATATATTCTTTCCCATCTTCAATCACAATCAATTTATATATATATATATATATTCAACTTGTAAAGAATTTTTGGAGTTATAGGATGGGCTTTAATTCTGTAGAATAAAGAAAATTCAGTAATGCACATACTCAGCACAAATTTTTAAATGAATTTCTAGGAAATAAAAAATCTGTGATAAATTGTAAGATGTTAAATCTTTTTTTCTTATCGTTGTTCTTAAGAATGTCATGTCCTATTTCATTTTATCTTATACCATTATTTTACATTATTTCTTATTCATATTCATAATTTTTCATCACATTTATAAGTAGCTTTATTGTATATATTTAACTTAAAACAACTATGCTCAAAAATAGCTAGTAATTTGCTTTTTAAACATAATGAAGATTAAACTTTGATACGTTTGAACTTTGTGTGAAATTGTAAATTATAATTTATTAACGAAATATACTTTTTATACTTTCATTCTTTTGTATTTTTCAAACAAGCTTGAGATTTAAATCAAGAAATAAAATAAAAAATACAAAGACAAGAACTAAAAAATTTCTTTAATATAAGCCATATCTATTACTATAAAATTGAAAGAGGAACTATGATCTTTTATATCTGCGATTTTAATAAAAAAATTGTGCTCAAAATTTATGATTTTTTGTACAACAACAAAATATCATTGTATTTTGTGATGAAAAAATTTATCACAAATGTGACTGTAGTTGAAAGTTAAGTAAGCGAAACAATAATAACATTTTTAATGTAATTAAAGAATTTAATTATAATTTGAATGAAAAATTTTGAGTAATTAATTTGTAAAAAATCAAGCAGATAATAATGAAAGTGCAACTTTTTAATATGTGTAGCAAGCAGTTATTTTTTTAATTACAGTAATAAAAAATGAGAACAGTCAATTGAAGTATTACAAACGATTGGTGGTATATTTGAATGAAAAAAATAACAACAGGCTAAAGCATCAAAACTTGTTAATAAGAATAAAAATAGTGTAGTTAGTTAAGCTTGTCCAATAACTTTTTTTATTTTGCAATAAATTCAAATTAATAATAGTATAATTTGAAGGAATTAACATAATTCAGCTTGCATTGAATGATTATCTGGACAGTAGCGTGAGCAGTTTTTTGTTCGAACACGTACTGCCCTACCACGGTGTTTAAATTGACATAACGACCATTCCGTCCATTGCATATCATTCAAATTTATCATTTCTTCCTGAAAATAAAAAATAAAAAGTAATGATGATTTCATTTTGTTTGTTAAAATTTTAAAATTATCACAAAAACAAAATCTAATTTTGTATAATACAAAATATCGTACAACATTTACTCTTTTATTTTCATTTACAAATGTTCTATTGAAACAACTTTAATTTTAAAAATAAACTTACACTAGCAATATTATTTTTTTGAACTGGTTTTCGTCTAACACTTTCGCAGCTATTTTCAATTAATATCCAACCAGTGCCTGCAGGTATAACTGATTCCAATGAATTGCTTATATTTAAATCAAATAAATGACACTGATGTTTGTTTGAGTCAAAAACTGCACACTAAAATGAATTCATTTGAAATTAGAAAAAGTAGCTCACTAGCAAGAACATAAGCATTACATTTGTACCTAAATTATTTCTGTCTTATAAAAATAAAAACTTTTTTTTGACTGCTCAAAACATTCAAAACAAATAGACAAAAATGCTACAGTAATAGCTAATTATGCATTTTAAGAATATGTTATCATTTAAAATTTGATTGATATTTAAATCAATTAATCACAATAAATTTGACTTTTTTAATTAAATTAAGTATTGTAGTAAAGTTTATATTTGTACCTTGCAATTCTTAGTATCTAAGCAATGATATAAGCATCCAGTAATACTTCTTGCTTTTTTGCTGTACATAGCTTCAGCGTTTACTTTTTTTTGCGCATAAAGTATGAAAATTTCGTCTTCTTGGCAAGCACTATATGTTGCTAGAAATTAATTAATTAATTAAACTACTAGAATGTTGAAATTTATTGTTTTCTAGTTGAAGTATGTTCTACCTCTTAAGCAAAATTTTTCAGCATAGATGCAATCATCGTTTTCAATTAAGCTACCAGATCCGTGAGGCTCCGCTAATGTGTTGTATATCTCACATTTTTTAAGTGAAGGAAAGTAGTTTAGAGATGAACAATTTAATTTTTCATTCTTCGGTCCCTAAAAATATTCACTAAATTACGTTGCAATGATAATTATTTTTACTGTGATAAATTTCAATCAGTAAAATTACTCCTACTTTAATTCTTTTAAAATCGCTAAAGCATTTAAAAAATAATCTTTCTGCATTTTTTGCTAAACAAAGAAAAATTAACCATTAACCAATACATTCTGCTTTTCAAAAGCATTAAAATTTAGCATGAAAAATGCAAAATTTATTAAAAATTTGATCATTTGGAATTTGTTGAATAAAATTATTCTATTCGTATTACAATATTTAATGTATTGAATTTAGTTATTCGAACATTTTTTATAAACTAATAATGTATTTGTTAACTAGCTTTATTATTGGAGCAATAATGAGCACATTCAGTTTGACTAATATCCAGCATTAAGCGAACATCATTTTCATCGCTTGATATTGGCAAGACAATTTCATATCCAATAACGATATAATAAGCTGTTTTACACATATTCTTCTCTGTATTTGTCATATCTGAAAGTTTGAAAGTATTATTAATGTATTAATTTATTGTACTACACTACCACTATACAAGTAATAATACAATATTAAATAAAATTTACCAATTAGGGGTCTATTATCCATTGTAGTAATCTGATAATTTAGTAGCGGTAATAAAGTAGGTGGCTTAGGAAAGTCATCAATTGTAGTCATATGTTGTTCATCATTATGAACTCCGACTGATGATTTATTTTGTAGATCAATTTCAGGATATGATAATGAGCCTGGTTTTAGTAGTTGAAGATTTTTCATACTATTTGTGTTGCTAATGGTAGACGAATTTTTAGCTTTTTCATTGTTAGCAGTGGATTGAAAAGTCATTTCTGGTATTGGTAGCAAATTCAATTTGGGTGGTTTTGGCAAATTATTATGATTAGAAAAATCATTTTCAGTTGTTTTAATGTCATTTTTTTCTGATGCTTTTGAGCTAACTTTTTGCTCTTTTTCCATTATATTCATTAATTCGTTGTACCACTTAGATGTCTTACTATGTGCTTCTTCACTATTAGAATTTTCTTTTGAATCATAGTTTGTTTTATCATCAATATTTTCTTCGTTCTGACTGAAAATTCAAATTTATTAAATAAAAAATGTATAAAAAATAATCTATTGAATGCCAATTTCTTATAGCTTTTAAGAAAATATTATTGATAATAAAGTCATTTTAAGCAGCTTTTTAAATTTGTTTATGGCAGTAATTTTTAGATGATATATAATTATGATATAACAAAATTTAATAAAATTTGATTTCATCAACTTGTAGTTAGTTTAAAATAAGTGACAAAAGCACAAAGAGGTAAAAATTATTGAAGGCTTTATTTTTTAATTAAATTCATATAATAAGTAAAAGAACAATCATTTATTGAATCAAATAATTAAAGAAGTATGGTAAGAAAACCTATTATTGCGGAATGTTTGAAACTGATTTATAGCAAATTCTTACGAGCCAGTAATTTTTGGATGATTCTTCTGTAAACCAGATGAGGTATCAAGTGGTTGTTGTTGCTGAGAAGGTAAATAGTTGTTATTCAAATAACACCACATAAATGGATTTTTACCAGGGTCAGTTTTTTGGTAAGAATTTGAAGAGTCAAATTGCTGTGAACGAAATCCAAATGCTGGGAAAAAATTTTGTTGCAGTAATTTTTGTTGTTCTACCGTTCTTTTAATATGAGTATTCATCATTTGAGAATCTCCTAAAAGTGTCATTCATATATATTTAACAAATTATAAAATACCACTTTTTTTTTCTTCTGAATATATTTATTGTTTGCTTGCTCACACAAATTCAACGCTTTTAATAAACAATTTTATTTAACTTTATTATTTATAAACTATTTTTGATAAACTACAAAATTACAATGTACCATTCATAAAATTTTCGGATTGTCTTACGATGAAATTTGAAATTGGAGTAGTAGTAAATGATGAAGTAAGCGAATTTTGGTCAGTTTCAAAAATATTATTCAAATCTCTTGTTGAAATTTGTAATGCTTGAGCTTCATCGTTACTATCAGTACCAGTCGATGATATTTTGAGCGAATAATTGACATTTAATGGAGAATCTGGTTGAAAATTCATAATATTAAATGGTGATTCAGGCCCTGAAATAAATAATTGCTTGAATGAAACAATCAACAGATTTAATTACCATTTTTGAAAAACAAATATATGAAAACAATAATTGAAATAATACCTGAACACTGATTTACAGTAGATATACGTTTAAAGTAATCAAAACCATTTGCTGGATGTAAAATAGCTGGTGGTTGTTTACCATCATGATCGTATAATCGACAGCTATATTGTAAATAATCGTACACAAATGAATGACATAATTTAGCCTAAAATCAAAGTGCAAATAAATGAATAAATCACAGTTTTTCATATGATGTTTGCTAACTCAAATATATTTTATACGAATAATTTCAAAATTTTTGAAATTAAATTTAAATAAGTAATTTTCAAAACCATTATTTTCATTTTATTTAATTTTCAATGATATGTAAGAAATTTTGATAAGCGCGTATTCATATTTGAAGTTGTAATTACTTCACAGAATTTTTGTTTTTTGTAATATAAGAATCCAAAATATATAAAATTATATAACATACACGTGAAGGATTATTATTGCTCACAAAAATGCAATGATCAATACAGTGATGTGGTGTCACGTAGAAAAGTTCAATTATTGGTTGTGAATTGTCAATTGAACGTCGAAGAATCCTTTGGAAACATCGAATATCTGTTCAAGTTCACTGATTAAAATTGGTTTAAGTATTATAGAAATAATAACAATAACAATTTTTACTTCAAAATAATAGTTAGATTAGTATATTTAGTCAATTGCTTCAGTGTACATGTATGAATTCAATTAAGGTATGAAACTTAACTTATTTGTAATTTTACTAATACACTAAATTTCTTATCAATAAAAATGACTTTTGCCTACAGTAACTCTCAAGTCTTAGGTTAATTTTTAACAATGAAATACTTAAAAAAGTACTAGATATATTATATTGCTTGCATCTGTATATAAATGAAAATAAAGATTCTATATTTTGATGGTATACTTTTAACAGGTTTTGTATTTAACTAAAGTTTCCATGAAAATAGCTATAATTAAAACTTAGCAAAGCACTTACACTGTGATTTACCAATTGAATGATTAAGAAGAGGAAAAACCATGAAAATAACAGATTGCAAGCGCAGCATTTTGATTATTACTTAATAATAAATAATATAAATCTAAATTGAGTGCAGTGAAAGGACAAAATTCTTATATTAATACAATGTAATACAACTATTTATTAAAAGAAAGTAGTGGAAAGAGATTGAATGACTTAAACTTTATTAGGTCATTGGCACTGAATTTATACTTTCTTGTAGATATCCTTTTCACTTCTCACTATTGTAATCTATAAATGTTGTTCATCTATTAAATGCTTATTACATTGCAGTGTAGCACTATTTTGCTAGTTTTTAGTTATAAATAAATAATATAATATTAATTAGCATAAATTTATTAAAACAATGAAAACGAATATAATACATAATCATAGGTAATTGATTATTATTTATCGAGCAAGGTGTCTTTGTTTCAAGATCTTGTTATTAATCAATAATAGAGTGGGGAATAATTTTAAAACATGTTCACATGAAGTAGTACTTGATTGAGTACACAATTTTTGTTAATTTCAACCTTAGCAATACCACACATGAAAAATGACATTACTAAATTTAGTATGTTTTTGTTATATTTTGCGTTTATCGTTTGTTTTCATGCAGCCGTTAACTTTTCCACAAGGCTTTTTTGATTCAACAAAATTGAAAGCTAAAGATGCTATTTACTGGAATCTTTTGGCTCTTTCTGCATTAGAACATACTGGTATAACAGTAGAAGAATTGAATGCCTTAGCTAAGAGTAGATCTGAAGAACCACGGCTAGAATCTCACATTATGCAAAAGTCTGCTTCTTTTAACATGTCCAATTCATCACATAATGACAATCACTTGCTAAATATTTCTGATTCTTCCAATTTGCATTCAATTCATTCTGTTTCTTTGCCATCAACATCTTCTGGTATTCATGAAACACATACATCATCAGAATCATCACAAATTATTCCGAAAAATCCTTTTCGTCGATTACATGACTGTAAATTTTCCATTTGAACTTTAATTTAATTTACTTTAAAAATAAATTACATAATATAATACATAGCTCTTTTTTTTCGATTCATACTTTTTTCAAAATTATAGTTACAAAATTACTTGTATCAGTTCAATTTTATTTTTACTGACTGAATTTCTAAAATTGTTATAGATACTTAAAAATTAATTTAAAAAAAGAATTTTTATTATAGTTTTATACGAAATATTTTAATAGTGGAACTGATGGTATCAACATTTCTTAATGACTAATAAATTTTTATTGCAGTAACTGATGATTCAGATGAAGTTGACAATCCATTTGATGAAATTGTTACTCGTGCTCCATCACAAACCTCTTCAATACTTTCACTTCAACAACCACTGATTGCCTCAAACATTCAACAACAGCAGCAATCACTGCAAACTACAAATAATAATCAGCATAAAGGTGCTAAAAAATTCAGAAGAATCAGACTTAATTTTTAACTGCATATAAAGTTTAACAAATTGAATAAAAATTTAAAAAAAAATAATAGATTGAAAATGATTAAACAAATGATTTAAATTGTAAATGATGACGAAAATTTTAAAAAATGTATTACTGCAGTCATGCATGCAAGAATAGTTTTGTGATGTAAATTCAAAATTTAAATATTATTAAAAACATTATTTATGAATTAAACTTTTTAAGCTTACTTTTAGCAACTGAGCAAATATCAAAGCAACAAAAAGCATTACGATATATTATAAAACGATATAGGCAATTGAAAGCAGAATGGGATAATATTCTTTCAAATACCAAAACTGTGGAAGACATTATGGAAACTTACGAGCCTAATTCATCAAGTAATGAAGAAGCAAGAATAGAATATAAACCAAGAATATCCCTAATACTCCCACCAAGAGTCGATCCTTAGTTATGTGTATAATTTGAAAAATTGGAATAGCAAAATTTATTATTAGAATAAATCAATTTGTTAATGCTGTAGTATGAAAAAACTAAATACTTTGTTGTAGGATTGCTGGCAAAAATTATTAAATTATATTTAATTATTAATAAATTAACAATGTATTTCGCTGTTTACACTTAATTTATAAGAATAATATAGAAATATAATGAATATGAATTATTCTAGAAAAATCTAACATCAACGGAATTTTGTAATGATCTTTGTGTGAGTGAGAACAATATACTTATAAGATATTGCTTTACAAATATTATTACAAATAACAAACTTTTTGTGTTCATTTTTTATCACTTAGCTATTAATTTATGTCATTTATTTCGGAAATAAAAATTTTCATATCTTAATAAAAGAATATTATTTACAATGACTTTACAAATTGCGTTTGATTTTGTTGATCAGTAAGAATTATTTGCTTTGCATTTTTAGAACAAAGTTGAAATTTAAATAAAAATCTGAATAAAATGATTGTTTCAATAATAAATTTATTTTTACAATTAAAGTTATTGATGTTATTCCAGATAATGGCCAGTAAAAAATGTATGTCAAGAAATGAATCAAGTTTGTTTACACCACAGCAATTAAAAGTACCAACTGATAATTTAAAAAATCAACCACTGGTATGAATGATTAATTTTTCATGCAACTTAAGAATACTACAATTTTTCATCAAAACTTTACTTACATTTGTGCTAATTTCAGATATCCAAAAAATTACAAATTCCTGAGCAAATAAGTATAAGTAAAATTAAAAGTAAATTTGCTAGAGCAATGAAGAATTCCTTGCAGTATGTAGCAAGCGATATTCGTGATGAATGGCATACTGAGATTACGCCAGAAAAATATCTTATAGGTATTAATGAGTGTTGACTGATAATAAAAGTTTAATTATTTTATTAAAAATTGAATTTAAAGTAATTTTTAATGAAATAATTTGTTTTAATATTTAAATTCAAGCAGTCAATTTTCTCAGAATATAAGATTTAATTTGTATATTTGTTTATACAGGTGATGTTATTTCTGAAGGATGGAATAATACCGTTGTAACAGCTCATTCTTATCCAGTACTAAAATATTTCACTCACTCAGAACTTCGATCATGCGTTATCAAGACAAAATATATCGGTACCATGCTAGATGACATTTTAAGTAATTCAAATGATGCTGAAGAAAGAAACTTCAGGATTTCTCAACTTATTCGACGAATAATTATGGAAGTTTACATTTTGAATAGGTATTACTTATAATTTTTCAGAAATAAATCATGAATTCATATAAAACATAATTTATTTACTAATAGAACTAGTTAACAATTTCTAAAAATTTTAAAACCACAATCAATAATATGTTTTAGACTGATATTTTATAATGATAAATATTATTTTGAAATGTGAATCTGATATGTATTGAACAGCAGTGATTTATTGGTTTTAATAATTTTATAATTTAAGCATTTAAAATATTAGATAAGTATATTTTGATTAATTTATTTGATTGAATTAAATCAATCATTATTAAGTTGTTAACGTCGAAAGATTTTCAGGGTTCGCCATTCCAATATAATGCATGCTCATGCGACAGTAGTAAATGAAGATTCACTTTCGCTGCAGTTAGTTCTTCCTCGATTATATCAGCTAGAAGAGCTTATTGATAAATATAGACGACAGACAAAAGGAGAAGTATGTAAGTTTGTAAAATTGGTTCAAAAAACTCAGTGAAATAATCATTAGTGATTTAAAAACTTTCCTATGATTATAAATACAGTAATATTTCTTGCATTTAACTTTACTAAAAAACTTTAATGTCCAATTATAACTACTGTATTATTATAATTATTTTCAGCCTATGAATATTCGTATAATTGCAATGATAATTCGTCAAGTTTGCCGAGCACTTTCTTATATTCACGATGCTAATATCATTCATAAGTATTATTAATTCTACGTACTAATTTAATTTAATTACTTTGGTAGTTATTGTACCAAAAGCATGTGCTATATTACTATCAAATATTTTTGTAGCGATGTTCAGCCAGAAAATATTTATTTAACTCGACGTGGTACTATTAAATTAAGCAATTTTACTACTGCGCGAATGATTACTAATGAATATATTGCTGAATGTTGTTCTACTCCTGATGGAAAACCTGATTATATGTGTGCAGAAAAGGTTTAGATATAATTCAATTTAAATGGAAAAATTATTTGAAACTATGAAGAGCTGATCAAATTGCAAATATGTTTAAATATTAGTATTAATTTTTGTATGATCTATCTTTGACCGTTCGTTGATTACATACGTTATCGACTTTCTTTAATTAACATAGCTTAAATTTTAGCCTCAATTTATTATTACTATAAATGATACTTTTTATTTGACATGACGTGAAAAAAAAAAACAGCTTTTATTAATCAATTTTCACAACTTTTATTAACATAACAATAAACGAAAAATTGGTTTCAGCAGTACAATTTAAAATATGCAACAAGTATAACTAATTATAAGAAATATTCAACATCGACGGATATTTGGTCATTAGGTGTTTTGATTATTCATATGATCAGTTATTATCCTAATGAAAAATGGCATCGATTACCTCGAACATTTGCTTTGCAAATGAGTGAACGTGGAATGCCATTTCGATGGTTAATAAATGATATGATGGTACAGTTATCTAGATTCTTGATAATAGAACAATTTTCTAATTTATTATTATTTATGTAATAGTTTGAAAAATGAAACTGATATTTTATGAAAAATTATAATTATTTTATAAAACTTTACAGCAACTTTGTGTAAGAATGGAACAGAGCGGAGAAAAAAATTTGAAGCAATATTTAAATGATACAATGCTTAATGTTGATCCAAATGCACGTTTTACAGCAAAACAAATTTTAAAATCATCACTGATACAAAAATGGTGCAACGAAAGTCTTGAACAGGTAAGTTCCACTGTGAACTTTTTTTACTACAAAGTATTATAAAATTTTGATTTCAATTATTCTTTAATTCTGGATGATTTGATTCTGTGCTAGTATTTTATAATTATTCAAAGAAAGAAATACCTCATTTTTCTTCTTTTTGAAGGATAAGGATTATCTAGTGAAGCATTTCATTTGTGAATTAGACTGGCAAAATCGTCTTAAACTTGATATTGATGGATATAATTACAATGCATGCGAAGCAGTTAGTCTTTATTTTGAAAATTTTTATCATTATATAGTAAGCAGTATATTCATTCACCTAACACTTTACTAACTTTCTATTTTATACTTACAATTTTTTGATTCATCAAAAAATATTCCAAAGGTATTGAGAGCAATTTTAAACAATTAAAGATATTTTACAGTAAAACTCACAAATATTTTTAGAATTTTTTTTGCGTTAAAAGTTTATAATTGCAAATATTGCGCTACAGAAAAAAACAGTAACTGATTAAAAATGTATATAATGTAAATATAATGTATATATAATTTTCGGAAATTCCTTTTAAATTTTTAAAGTGAACGTGGAATGCCATTTCGATGGAAATTCCTTTTAAATTTTTAATTTTAAACTTTCGGAAATTCCTGTTAATTTGAAACTTAAAAATAGATTTTTAAATGCAAAAAAATTTTTACTCCTTTAGTTTAAAATTTACATTTAAATGAAATGCAATGTTTGCAAAACTTTTTTACATTGCAGAAGGATATTCCAGCTGATTTTTATTGGGATAATACATGGAAAAAACTTGAGCAACAATCATTTGCATACCGATTATTTATATATGATAACGATCGTTTACGAATTGGAAGCGATATTGAGTATGCATAAATTAAGCTTCTTCTTAATCCATTTCTCACGATTAATATTAAGGAAATAAAAGTGTGTAGAATTTCAATTTTCAGTAAACTTTTACTTTTCTTGTTGCTAATCAGTAGTAGCAAATAAAATTTTTTAATATAAAATCAATTTGAAAAGTTAATTTTAGAAGACATTTCACGCATTCAGATAATTCGTTATTTCAAACGTTAATGCTAGCTGTTGACGTAGGAACGCTTGAGATGTTCGATATAATACCTGTTGATCAAAATATTCGAAGCTTGTGTTTTTCGTTAATACGAACTGCAAAATCTCATAAGTATAATCTTGACAAATGTGGACCTGAAGGTGTGCATATTTGATTAAAATTTGATATCAGTTTAGCATATTTTTTAAAGATTGTCTTTAACTTTGTATAATCAAACTAATAAAAAGTTTATATGTTGTTGGAAAACAGTTGCTTTTGAGCAAACTTTTTATTACCAATATTATGTAAAATTTATGTTGTAGTTTTTATCATTTGAAATAAATCTCTTATAACTCTTTCATTCTGTCTGATTAATTTAATCATTTTGATAAGTATATTAAATGATAGTTTCAGAAGTGCTGTTTGATCTGCCACCATCTTTTCAATACGATGTGCGTATAGCAAAAATTATTGTTTATCTCATTAAGTGATTATAACTCATCATTATAGATTCTATTAATCATTGCATGCGCATACTATTAATCACATTAACTTTTGATTTATGTAAGAAATTATATCCAAAGTATCAAGAATCATTTCATATATTTATTTCATGCAGTGTTATTTTTCTAAATGCCAGAATTTTATTGTTTCAGTTGCAAATGTATGTAAATTTTTTAGATGATTTTTTAAATATTTCATGTGCATAGCTATAGCTATGAGAAAAAATGGGGACTAAAACTAAATGCTTTGCTTCATTTTATTCCATATTCTAAAAAGACCATTAATAGAAGATTTTTTAGCATGCTTTTTCAACAATATCTTCTGATTATTATTACATTTGTGATGATTATGTGTAAACATAAAAATAAATAAAACAACTAAATTGTACAGTTAGCAATAGACGATAATTGATGAAGTAAGCATAATAGTTCGAAAATTACTTAGTACTAAGATTTGTAATGTACTTTTATTTTATAACTGTATAAAATTTATTTTCGCAGACTGATATTTTAAAAAGAAACCAATGCTATTTGATTTTATACTTTTTTTTCAGGCTTTTTTCTTGGCCAAAAAGGAATGTCATTACTTTCATAAATTGAGAAAATGATTATTTTTTAATTTGGAAATTATAAATTTTCACTCACAATCAAAGTTTAAGGTGGAAATTTTTGGATGGAACATAACAACATCTGACATCAATTAAAGAATTTCAAAAATGATCTCGTAAATTTTCAGTCATTCTGTTTTTGTCACTTTGAGCAAAATAATTTCCTGAATACTGTTATAAATGTTCAGTGAAAGATGAAATTTTCCAAATTCTCGGCTTTGAAAGTAGAGTATGAGCATTTGCAATATTCTGGTATTTTTGCAGTAATAGTAATTAATAAGATAATAATAATGGTAATAACAATTGTCAATAATAGTGGTTGATAATAGTAATAATTATAATAAATAGTGGTAGCGACAATTGATAATCAAAGTTTAAGGTGGAAATTTTTGGATGGAAGAGTAGATCACGACATCTGACATCAATTAAAGAATTTCAAAAATGATCTAATATTAATAGCAGCAGTGATAAGAATGAATAATTGAGCGCAAATGATAATTTACTGAACGCAGATGGGAAATGGAACTAGCTGTATGCATTTTATCAAAATTGATCTTGAAATAATACGATATTAAACAGTTTTATTAAGCATTATGACTGGAATGAATGTGCTTAAAATGTTTATTAGAATAAAATTTTGAAAAATGACTATAAATTTTTTAAAATTAATGACGTTATAATTAATATATGTTCTGCCTATCAATTTTCAGGCTACAAAATGAAATTTTACAAGCTTATCTCTTTAAAAGATTGCATTATATTTGAAGAATAATATATGATAATTAAATATACAATAATTTGAACTATTTTAAAAGATTGTATATATGATTATGATTAAATAACTGATCATTCTCATATGAAGTAAAAAGTAATTTTGAGATAAATTTTCTACAAAGGGATAAAAATTTAAGTTTTTATTTATTTATTTTTTGCATTTTTTTGATAATTGCATTTGCTTGCTTGCTATTATTGACAAAGTTTATAATGAAAGACAGACTAGAAAACATTTATTCTAATTTTTTAATATAAAATAAC
>UYYF01004266.1:180926-200387 GCA_900618365.1 Thelazia callipaeda
ACTAAATTGTGGCAAAAAAAGATATAAAACTAATTAAAATTAAAAGTTAGTTTTGGATGCATAAATAAAAAACATCAAACTTGGACTTAAAGTTCGCACTTGCAATATAGTAAAGCCAATTATTTGATACTGAAGTCTTGTAATTTTTGTACTATTCATGTAGGTGATATTGGCATATTATGTTATTTACTTGTTGTAAAATGTTTTTTTCAACAATTATTTCTTTATATTATAATTTTTCATCAATCTTTAAAATATGAATTCAAGGCACAGCAAGAACTAATTTTTTCAACTAATGTTGTTGTAATAATGTCATGAAACAATTCATGAATTTTATTTTTGTATAAACGAACTAATTTAGTAGCTTTTTTATTATTCATGGAATAATCTCATATTTATCCTCAGGTTATTTTTAAATTTTACCTCACATTTATTATTCAAATTATATACTCTTATAATTGTGAATAGATTCTAATTAGTTCAATTGCTTTTGATAAAATTATTTGCAGCATTATAAAATTGTCGAAAAAAAGTGAAAAAATTTGCTTTCATGGAAAAAACTCGATTAAAAGCTTTTTTGCAAACATTTTATCAATGCATTTCAACTTTTTCTTTCATGATAGTGTAAAATTTTGCATAAATTATTTTGCTTCCTATAAGTAATTATGGGAAGTTTCTCAACATGCTTATTTTTTTCTATGACTTAGCTTTCATGTATTATTTACAAACATTTATTCCTTACTCTATAACTTAACTTACAGCACTTTAATTCTTTAAACTTTGAAATGAAGAATCATAGACAATAATTGAAAATTATGCAATTCATTTGCAATAGAATATTTGCATATTCTAAAATTGTAGCATGCAAAATTAAGCACAATTTTTTTTAAATTTATAGAAACAAGTAATGCTGCAAAAATAAGCTATTTTCTATTTTGATAAAGTTATTGCTAGCGCAGCTTTTTGTTTCTATTTCTAAATGTAATTCTGAATTATAGTATTTATTTGAATTTCCTCTTCAAAAATTTTAAGCATATATATATATATATATGAAAAATATAAAAATGTTTCTTGCGAGTAAATTGTAAGTGAAGAAAATAGAATATACAAATAAATGAAATAATTGTTCAAAAAAATTTTTGATTGCTTTTATAACTTTTTAAAGTTTTTAGTTGATTACTAAAGCAGTAATGTGACTCAAGCATGAATTGTTTTACCAACAATTTTCTTGTAAGGCTGTTCTGAAAGTTATCAAAAATTTTTTCACCACAAATTTCTTAGTTGTGTAATATTTTTTCATAAATTTTAATTATATCATTGTATCAATTGTTTTATCACAACAAATAAAATATGCATACAAAATTTTGATAACACAAGAAATCAGATTACAATCATATCGCATTTTTTTCTCGCAAAGTTTATTTTTATTGAGAAAAGAATAAGCTAAAATATTAAATGTATAAAACAAATTACGCAAAACTTTTTCACTGTTTTTTTGCTTCAATAAAAACACGTTTTGCGAAGTTTATTTTAATCGTTCATTTTATAAACATTGCAATTATTCTTCCAAATTATAAAATTTAAAACTTAACCTTCTCAATCACGTAATTACTATTTTTTTGTAACTAAAAGCAAGTAATTGATCACCTTTAAGTTAATTTATTCATCCAACTGTAAAACAGTAATAGACAGTCAGTGCGCATGATTGCTTCAACAGGTAAATAATCCTTGAAAAATTAAGAAATATATAAAAATTAGTAATATTGATTGTAATAAAATTGTAATTTGGGAAAAAAAGACAAGTTCATAAAGAAGAATAAGGAAAAATGATCAATTGAATTTTAAAAACTTGATATCCAGATCTAATGAGTTTTGTTTAAATAAAGAAATAAAAAATTAGTCTACTAAAAATTTTTTGATTTTGAAGTCAAAAACAAAGAGATAAGTTTTCAAATCAGTCTATACATTTTCAGTAAAAAAATCTAAATCCATGCCATTTATGAGTCAATAGTAATTTATGATTTTTATTTCAAATCTGAACACTTAATGACATGTTAAAAAATCAGCTTGTAATTTGACCATTTAAATTATGGTTACGGTTATCTTCATTTGTTTATGAAGATGGCTAAATCTATTTATGTCATTTATAACTTGTCATTGCAAATCGTAACTTCAGTTCTTTTCAATAAAGTTTATTTTATTCAAATTCCAGTATTTGAAATGTCATATATCTATGATTTTAATGAAAAATACTGTATAAAAAGAAATGGTCATAATTGATCATATATTGAGAATTCTACCAATAATAACATTTTTCATCTGTTCATTTTTCAGCTACAATATCTAATCATACTTCTAATTTTCTTACTTTGTCTATGATGCAATATTACTTTGATCATTTGTAAATGTGTCAAGATTTAAATAATCGACGTTATCATGATAATATAAGAGAAAAAATAATCTACATTTCTATCAAATTAATTGAAGCATTGTTGGTAAAAAATTTGAAAAACAAGCTTGATTAGTTTAAATTTTTTTTGGCTTTACTTAATCTAGAATTTGTTTTATGGGTAATTATAATACATCATAATTTATTGTTAGTAGTACACAGCTATTCATATATAATTAATTTACTAGTTGCGAGTTGGATTTCTGAAATAATTTCTTATACTTAATATTACATATTGAGCGTGCAATGTAATGTAAAGAAGAAAATCTGTGTATTTCTTTGTAATGCAATGAAATCAAATAGTTCAAAATTTTTTCATATTAATAAAAACTAAAAAAAAAAAAACTAAAAACAAAAACTTTCTACAAAATATTTTTAAAAATAAATAAACGTTTGAGAGGAAATACTTCGACAAGTCTATCTTTAAAGATTTTGCATATTTTTCATTTTTGTTTTTATAATTTCTTTAATATTTGTTTTATTTACTATTGTTCTCACTATTTTCACTATTTATTTTATAATTTTCTTTTTTTTTTTAGTAATTTTATCTTTTTTAATAATTTTCTTTTTTTGTTTCCACTATTTATTGTAAAATTTTTTTTTTAACTTTTTACAATCATTGTTTTTATTTTGATTATTAATGTCATATTTTATTCGTATTACTATAAAAATTCGTAGATGATCATGCATTGATTACTGAAAAAAGATATAAGCAAAGGTTTTTATAGCCTTTGGTTAAATCTTTCTTCAACAATTAAAAGATATTCTTAAATTCCAGTAATTTTCTAAAAATTTCTTAAAAACTGCACTTTTGTTTGGTTATTTAACACCAAACTAAAAATTTGAAATCAAATGTTCACAAAAAAAAGCTTATCATATTTTAGTCTAAAAGTAATTTTAAAAGTTGTTTAATTTTTTTGTGTTTATTTTCTTCTTAAACTAATATTCTTGTCATTTTCAATTTTTTAACGTTTTTTAACTTCAAAAAGCAATCACATGCATAAATTGTTTAAAATTTATAAAATTGCAAAATTATTTTCTTTGCAAACTTCTAACTTATTATTACTACACAAAGTGCATTCAATTTTCTTTTTTATTTTTATTCAAATTTTGATTGATCATAACTGTTGCATCTTAAAATTACCATAACTATTTGTGTGCTTTTACTAATTTTGACATTTTTAAATAGTAGAAAAAAAAAATTTGAATACCAAAACTTTCATAAAGCTAAGATTTGCGTCTTTACTTTTTAAAACGATTGCAATGCTTTTCAAATTTGACTACTTCACTTGTGTGTTCAACTTTTTTTTTTTTTAGATTGCTTCAACATCGTTTAAAGATTACTTTTTCTCACAATATTTGTTTAATAAAAGAATTGAAAAATTGAACATAAATTTTAAAAACTTTTCTTATATAAATAATATATATTTGCGGAAATCAGTGAAATTTTCTCACTGATTGTCGATGAATAGTCAATGAACTGTATTTTAAGTATTTGCATATTATGCATTACTTTCTGAAATAATTTTAAGCATTTACAAGTTATATACTAGCTATTTATAACATTCATAATTAATAAGCGCTAAATTTATTCTAGAAGATTTTTAAAGGTTTTAAAAAATAGCACAAAATATTCCATTTAATTTATCTGCAAAAGGGCGATAATCTTTTAAACTGCTATTGAAAAATTAAATAATAGTGAGGCATTTAATTGCTTAGCAAATGGTTGATTACAACGCTTAAATTTGAAAAGTTTCTACAAATTTGTAATATAATTAGTTTATTTAATTCTCATAAGTTAATTAAAGAAACTGCGTAAAACACATTGATTAATGATATTAATACTACGTTTTGAAAACTAACTCTTGAAGATTAGTAACTAATTTTAATATAATTATTTCATTTAATAATTACTGTTTGAAGTATTTTTGTTACATATATTTTTGTGCTCACTAGCAAAAACTGATTAACATTAAGTTATATTTTATATAATTAATATCAAACTATTGTAATTAATCTCAAGGCTGTTAGGATTTTGTAAAAAATGAAGTATATCAAAATGAACAGTTTGTGAATATACGAAGTGAAAAAAAATATCTGGTTGCGAATTTCAGTGTTAAAAAGAGTAGTCATTTGGTGACATAAATATTGTAATAAGAATAAATGCCAAAATTTATTCTTCTTTAAATTATTTTGTAGTATAAAATACCATTGCTATATTTTAAATATTAGAGCATATTTTTTCAAATGTTATAAATTATGTTTTATTTTAACTTATAATGCTTTGAATAATGACTTAATTTTTTTCTTCCTTTAAGTTATAAGTCAATATCAGTTCTTGATAAGAGTTTTTTTTAATTCAACTTGTTAACTTATAAAAATTACATTGATGCTAAGCAAAGTTTCGAAGTAGCATAAATAAAAGTGGTAAGTTGAAAAGCACTTAATTGAAACAAAAGCATATTTATATAAAACAATTACATTTTTAATTTCATTCTAAAAGGTTTATTATGTAAATACACTTATTGCGTTAATTTTCCTTGTTAAAAATTATATTTGTACTGCTCATTTTTATAAAATAATATTTGAAACTTTAGTACACCATACATACGAGCAAGTCGCAAATTTCTGCTCGAGAATATAAGCTAATAATAAATTATGCTTTATTGTTTGTGTGTCAAAATTAATTTTAAGAGCTAACTGTGATGAAAGTTTTCATATTATGCATAATTATCAAAAGTTTTGGTCTAATGCATCATCAAATCTACAATGTAGCAAAATGTGTAAGTGATTACACGTTTCCTTAAAAATCTTGTAATTTGATGATTGCGTTTACTTTCTTCGAGTTCGGACTTTTAACACATAGACACTTGCTTGAATTTAAATCTCAATCTTTAAAATGTGAATAAAAAGTTTTACCAAGTAAAAAAGTAAAACAATGATATGCTGTTAATAAATGGAATCATAAAAATCATTCAACAAAAGTAAATGTGACAAAATAAATTTGGAATCTTATTTTTATTATTGTAAATTTAAAAAAATTAATCAGTGCTAAACAAATATGAAAAGTTCGGATTGCATTTACTAGAATACAATTTACAGAGATTCGCGTTCATACAGCTAAATCAAACTGCATGACTTTTGTCACTGAAGTAAAATTAAAAACTTCATCAAGGCATGCTTCACTTCTGACAAAAACAATCTTATTTGATTTAGTTTGATCTATTAATTAAGCATTAAATTTTTATCGGCGTCATATGGTATAAAACAGAAATATTCATCTTTTCAATTTGATCTTTCATCATATACAGTAAAAAAATTTGTTGAATTATTCTTAAACACAAATTTAAAGATGTTAAAGTTCAAAAATTTGTTTTCGTAAAAAAAATTTGAATCATTACTAGTAAATTTGATTAATAAGTTTAAAACTTATTATCTAAAATTAAGTTCTTTTTTTGTTTTAGAAAAGATAGCATGCTTTCATCCTTGTTAATTTAATTTTTTCCAAATAAAAATATAATATACTGAATAATGTTATAAAAAATATTTTAGCAGTTTTTCAAAAGCAAAAAAAAAAAGAAAATGAAAACAGGAAAGTTAAAGTTGCTCGCTTTTTCACTTTTTTTTTGTTTGTTTACAAAAACAGTAAATCAAAATTTACTCAAAGAATTGATCATACAATTTGATATAAGTAAAAAATTTTGCATTAAAATGTTGAACAATTGGTAGAGTAAAATACTTCTCTTATGCAATAAATTAAACGCAATTTTCATGAAAGAAAAATCATTGAAAACAAGCATTTTCAAATATTAATTGTAGAATAAAATGATTTTATAGCGATTTTATTGACTATATCATTATTTTTTTTTTGCAAAAATTTGATCTTCTGCATTTTATTCTTCATAGTATTAGTAGAAAAAAGTTTGAACTAGTACTTAAGTAGATGTGATTTTTTGCAGCAAAAGAAAGATCAGACAATCAGATTAATAAAAATTGAATATGTAAATAGTAAGTAGAGAAACAAAAAGGTTTTGTTTAACATATTTAATTTGATAATCGAAAATCCATTCAGTATTATCTTTTCAATTTTAGCATTTGCTCTAGCAATTATTAACTTATGTAAAGATTAAATTTATGATATTTCAAATGTATAGTGAGAATACAATTAATGTATAATTTTAAATGCACATAAATCAAAGAAAAATAACTGTATGATTTTTTAGTTCATAAATTGAAATGTAAAAAAAATGTAGCATTTGTTTTAATGAATTCAAAGTTATAAAATTTAAAACATTATTTTTGGTTGCTAAATAATAAGTAAGTAACTAAGTTTGGCAAACAATATTTTTGGTTGCTAAATAATAAGTAAGTAACTAAGTTTGGCAGATAATTATGAACATTTGTTAAGGATCAGTAATATGCAACACTTTAGTATAACAATTAATATTTTTCTTAATTAAAAATTGCTCATTTTTGTTGACAAAAGTTTTTGTCTTATATTTAGTCTTTTTTTAAATCATATTTTTTGTTTATCTTTTTCTTATTTTTATTGCTTTATCAAAATGTCTAGCATAAAATTGAATAACTGCATTTTTTCCAGTAATTTCAAAGATTGTAGTGCTGAGTTAATGACATTCTCAAGCGGATTAACAATGACACAGGTGGTATATTTTTTTTATTATAAAACAAATTTGATTAATTAAACAAAGTTAGTTTAAATTTCAGGAAATTGGAAGAGATTAAAACATCTCAAGATTGATACTTTCTAGCAGTCTCATGCTGGAGACTTCGTGCTTCAATGATAAGCAACTTTTACTTACTAATAGTAATTTAGACGCTTTTTTACAACATTATGTATTTCCAATACAGTTTATATTAGGTGTTGCTGGCAATTCTATAAACCTTATCGTATTACTTAGTAAAGGAATGCGTTCAAAAGTTTGTCTTTTTTTTTTCTTGCTAGAATTTTTATTTTTTTACAATTTTTACATCAAGTTTCAGAAACAACAATTTTCTTGCAAAAAGTATAATTCAAAAATTTATACAAACATTGAAATAATTATTGCTAATATTAATTAATTTATAAATTATGATAATATTTCAGACAAATTCATTATTATCAGCAATGGCATTTGCTGACTTAGCTTTGTTATTTTGTATGCTGCCACATTCACTGGCATCCTTTGAAATTGCATATCGAAGTTATACCTTTCGTTATTTTTATTATGTTAGTAAACGACAATTAAATGCATTTGCAAATTTTTTTTCTGCTGCTGCAACATGGCTAGTTTTTACTTCTTTCAAATACTTTTTCTTAATTTGCTTTCTGTATTAAAGTAAAGTGTATATTACCTTATGCATACTTTAGTCGCTTATTTGAGTAGTATATTTTATTCATATAATATATATATATATATATATTAATTTCCATTTTTTCTTTGTGAAATGTTTGTTGAAAGAATAGCTGATATCATTATTTGCTTCCATTGCAAAACTATCATTTCCTTAAAAAATTAAGATATTAGAAATGCAAAAAAGTTCAAATATATGTATATATATATGCTTTCATTTTTCTATACTTATTCGCCGCACAATTACAATTGCTTTTTTAGATTAATTGTTTTCATACATTTTATTTCATATATTGAAAACATAACATACTACATAACTTATGTATGACATATTATTATTATTATTTATATTACTATTATTATCAAATATTTCAATGTTATTGTATCGTAATACGGTATTAACAATTTTTAGCTCATGTATTAATTTAAGTTTTTAATTAAGTAGCAGCAAAAATATGCATAATATTTAGGTTGGTACTAACAGTATCCATTGAACGATTCATTGGTATTCGATCTCCAATACATGCTCATTTTAAATGGAAAGAAAAAGGTGTCTTATTAATAATTGTATCAATATTCATTGGTGCATTTATTGTTACATTTTATCATCATATCGCTTACAAATATAGCATTTATACAATATGTAATGGTACTCAATTGAAGGGTAATGTCAGGCCGGTTCGTTCCTTACAATTATTGTACCCTTTTTTTTTGTTGTTACAAAATTAGACTATTATTTATAAAATAAGCATTAATTAGATTATTTTGATAAAAATTTAATTTTTTTTTGTACAATTTTTGATAATTCACTATTATTTTTCTAAAAATTTTTGCAAATGTACAATGCTGTTTTAGTATTTTTGGTTTATTTCAAATATTTAAATGCTTAATTTTTGAGACAAATAATTTTGACTATTTTTTCTACTCAATGTGCAATATAAGCAAAAATTTGAAGTTTATTTTGAAATAATTGACAATTAAAAATTTATTAGAATTTGTAATACTAAAAAAGCTTTTAACATCAAGTCAAAAAAATTAAGAATCTAATTTTTATCACAGTAAACAGTGTTTCCGCATGTAATTATCATTGCTAAGACCAAAAATTTTACGTATAAATTTACGAAAAATTAAGCAACATTACATCATATATGTATGTATTTTAGATACATTACAATTGGACTGGAAATAAACTTTATGGTAATCTTTTGGCAAATTATATTCATTATGGAAAGTATATACAATTAATTAGTGTTATTTTGGTTCCCATAATTGCGGTTGCATTTCTTAATGTATCACTAATTTGTTTAATGCGTGATCGTGTTATATTACAACGGAACCGAAGTACAAGTTGTAACAGTGATTATAGGTTTATTTTTCATAATTTTACAAAATTATGATTTAAGGTGCGTTAGAAAAATTAAAATGAAAAGCTTTAAAGTGAGAATAGTAATTGATAGCGAATAAGACAAATTTTTATGGTATTAAATTTTTACAAAATTTTAAATGAATTACAGTGATAATTCTAATTATTCATTATTAGTATGCTGCAAAACTGTAACGATAGTGGAATTATGCAACGCCAAGAAAGAAAAGTGACTGTTACCGTACTGGCTATTGTAACAAGCTTTACTATAACTCACGTAAATGTTTAGAGTATTTTTGTATTTTTTCGCGATTTTTTTTTTATAAATTATTATTTTTTCTATATGAAAATTGCATAGCATAACCTTCTGATGAATGGAACATATCCTAGCAATTCAACAAGTAAAAAAATGAATGTTTTTAGCACATTTATTTATTCGTTTGATGAATTTTTTTACTTGACTGTTAAACTAAGTATGATTTCCAGTTAAGTTTTAATTATTGTTTTCATTTAGCTTGATGCTTATATCATTAAACGATGAATATCAAGTTAATTTAAAATAATTGAAATTCAATAATTAAACTACAGTAAGAATTCAGGATTTTGCTAAATTCTTACTGCATTGTTATTTCAATTTTGTGCTAAATTAGTTTCAGGCTCCATCTCTAATACCTTTTGTTTGGGAAACACTTGGTATTTCCAAACATAACTCACGACCTTTTTTAGCAACAGTAAGTATTGTTAATTCATTGGTTATTACTGGGAAAGTTCTCAACTTTGTATTATTTTGTTCAAGTTCGATATATTTTCGTCGTCGTCTCATTCATATTTTGGTTTCACATTTTGTAAGTCTTAGTCTTATTTCTTGATTTCATTTTATTTTATTTTATTTTTTTTTTTTCATATCAATCATTAATGATATAATAATACTTTTATTGAAGATGTTTTTGAGATTCTTTTTTTTTTCTAATTTTTATCAATTCAGATGAGGCATTCGGAAAGAAAAAAATCACAAAATGCATCAATATCACAATTTAAGAATTCAGTGTCAGTAGCTGCATCTCATATACGTGTGACAAATGCTGTTCTCCATAAACGTTCAATCCAGTGGCAAGAGTCATTAGAGAGTAAATTTTTGGCTGAGGTAGATAACTAATAATCAACATTTTCATGCCTTGATATCAACTTCGTTTTCATTTTGTGCTCTTGAATTGTACCGAGAAAAAAACTTAACTTATCCATGTACAAATAATTTCGTTTTAAATGTGAAATCTTTTCTAATAAAGTAAAAATAATAATTCAAAAATTACTTTGCAAGTACTAATTCACAATTCTTCTTATATCGTTTCTACATGATTTTGTTTTGTTAAAATGAGTTGAATTTATTTGACTGTTTGAAAGTATATTTGTTGAGAGCACTATATCATTGTTTGATCTCATTTAATCTTATTTAATGCAATGTATAAAAAGTGAAGTACAGTATTTGGATATTCGTATCACCATATATAATATTTAGAAATTAAGAAAGCTAGCTTTGTTTGTTTAAATGTTTCTTGCAAAAAAATCTTGCATTATTGTTTTATTATTTGATTTTATTTAAGAGCCAAATTAATTTTTACTATTTTTCTATTAAATTACCATACAAATAATACTCATTCACACAATTGATCTGCTATGTAAATTCAAAATTCAGTGAAGGTGGCAAATATGGTGTATGCTTTGGAATATTAATGAAAAATTCATGCTGTAAAGCTTCAGCTGCCGAATATCGTTCAGTAGATGAGTACACTATAAGACTGCGCAGTAATGAACGACATGATTCGGAAGCTAACGGCACTGTAATATAATTTCATTTAGTTGCTTTTATACCATCCAATCAACTATAATAAAAGGAAATGAATTAATATTAACCCGTTATTTTCTATATACGGAAAACAAACAGTAATAAAATTACTGAAAAGCAAAATTTTAGATTCTTTAATTCCTATCAATGTTTGTTGTGTGTATGAACTTAACTAAAACAAAAAATTACCAACGATTTTCCAGTCCTTTATTGGTTCATTATTTTCAAACACAATTTTATCAGAATCTGGCATAATATTCCAGCCTTTCCAGTTATCTTCACATGGTGCACCAAGAACTGTTATTAATTTTCCTATCTGCTCGATATCATTCCTACCCTATAAAAACTAAGTACTGAAAAATAATCAGAAAATGCTGATAAATAATTTTGCAATTTTTATTTTAATGCTGAAATAATTTTTTTGATTTCATTTTTACTTTTGTAGAATTATTTATTTCTTAGTGTTAATTATTAACTGATATAATAATACATGAAAATTTCAAGTTTCTTTAAAACCTTTTCAAAATGGGAGTTTCAGTTTAATTATGAAAATGTTCTCAGAAATTTTACTGCTAGAATAGTAAAAGAAGAATTTTCAAGAAGAAAATTTTTTTACTGATCAAAATATTACTGTGAAAAGTGGTGTGCCATTATAAAATTCAGTGAAAATACAACCACAAGCCCATTCATCTATTTTAGGATTGTATGTTGTAGAACCGAATAATAATTCAGGTGCTCGATACCATCTAGATGCTACCTAAAGTAATTACTCATTCAAAATGTATAATTTCTTAAAACTTTATCATGAAATAACTTTAAAAAAGAACAATAGATTATATAAACTATGAAAAATCGTAATTGTTACCTCGCAATCATAATTTTGTTTTGGATTATCTGCTACATAAATGCAACATTGTCCAAAATCTGAGATTTTTAGCAAACCAGATGATGTGATTAGTACATTGTCTGGTTTCAAGTCCTTCAAAAACTTTATAATAAATATATTCCAACAAGTGCATGTAAATTAATTCTAGACCAGATCATCTATGCATACCCTGTGCATAATATTCAAACCATGAAGATAATTGAGACCAGTAAATAATTGATACATATAAAATTTAGGAATCTCCTCATTCAGTGGGCGATTGATATCTTCAATCATTAATCTTAGGCTTGATCGTACAAATTCCATTACAAAAGAAACCAGATCTATGTTCACAATTATATCGAATAATTTCACAATCTAAAAAATAATAACTATTATTTGGAAATGAAAAATTTTTCTCTTAATACCATAAATTGCAATAAAGTAAAATTAGAAACATTTGTGTTATTTTTTTTTTCAAAATTTTAACGCTATTAAATAAGTATTAACAACATTTTTGTGGTAAACGTTTCGAAGGGCGAACATTTCTCTGATTAATGCAATTTCATTCCGACGATTCCGTTTCAGAGGTATTCGCTTGATAGCAACCACCTTACCATTCTGCAAATTTCTATCAAAACCATTTAAATGTTTTAGCTCAGAATTTCATTTCATATTTAGCATATACTTGTTTGTTACTTATTTTATTAAATTAGATCAGTTTACAGTTTTTCGGTAATAGATTGAATAAAAATGCTGCACATTTGTAGTAATATGTTCGAAGTCGCTAGCAGCATACAATAATTTAGATAACAAATATTGATAAAAGTAATTTGGCATCTATAATAATTGAATGGCATACATTCTAAGTGTTGATCTACTCATATTATCTTACCTGAATATTTATCCCTTTCAAAACAACACCAAATGCGCCTTCACCGATCAGAGAGCAAATCTGATAGGAGTCCTCGTAATTTTCAGATGTGTACAACCTTGGGTTCAACATTTGATATTAATCACTGTAATATATCTATATCTATCTACATATATAAATCGTTTTATAAGTTAATAAATATGAAAATTGTTCTTTTTAAAAAAAGATCAATACTTATTAATGATCATATCATACCAACATTCCTTATGTAAAACAATTTGTAACAAAATGTTTTTTGAAATTACGAACCATCTTAATCATACAAATCTTTGAATAAATCTTCACTTCACGTCCTTATAAGATCATCATCACAAGCTACTGATTTCCAGACTTTCTATAAGGCACATGTGTGAGTAGAGTATTACTAAAAATACTTATTTCCATTATCAATACCCAGATACCATCCATCTATCCTTTTGAACCTCGAACGCAAAGTAGCTAAAAACTATTCTATAACAGGCACAAGACCTCTCGTTCCCTCAACAGTAACCATGGAAACACATGAAGAAATATTGATGCACCGGATAACAAAATATATTTGCATTTTTCACGATCTTGAATGCAGCATGCAGTATACGTTAAATAGGGAGAATCTGCGGACTAACAAAATCATTATTTGTTGGCCATTTTTTGGGATACTGATTTTGATCATTGCTCTGATTTCTGCACTTGCAATTCATACGCGTAAGGTAGTAGTTTAAAATTCATCATTTATTCAAAATTTTGAACGAACAAGACAAATAACAAACTTGAGCACATTTCATGAAACGATGTAAAATTAAGTAATCAGATCTAGAATGAATTTCCTCACAGATAATACAATTGGTTCATACACAATACAGCAAAATATAAGTCAAAATGTGCGACTATAACTAGAAGCTTGAAAAAATTATCAATTAAGTCTTGCAAACTAAAACAGAAACAATACCTACCAACCTCATATTTCCTGAAAGAACAATAATGCTGCAGACATGATTTGAACAAGGAGGGTAACAACTGAAAACTTCGTCGTTTTACTATTAAATTCAATGTTGAAACGAAATGCGTGTTCAACACACGTATATAAACAAGGATACACTGATTATGAAGATCAATCACTTACCACCTTTACGTAAAATATAACCAACTTTCGAACCATCCTCAAAAAGACTACGTACCATATAGACCTGAAAAATACATGAAATCAATGACATTCTCATAGTCTATTTTGAAGAATGCACAAATGCTATTTACCTGCACAGTAAGGGAAAATAACATAACACAAAGGTGTACAACGCTCCAAAAATTTATCATTTCATAGCTGTGTTCAACAGCTGCGCGATCAGCTAATTCTATAGTTGCATATTGTCTTTGCAGCCTTTCGATGATATTCAAGTTATTTTTAACATTTGTTGTCACATTCTAAAACAATACAAGAAACATTAAAATGATAGTAATTATGAAAAGACAGCAAAATAGACCAACATCACACCCACCTGAAAATTACTAATATGAGTATCAAGAGTACGCAAAACTTCCGCATCGACACTGAGCGACTGATCGAAATTCCCCAGAAAGTGACCGTCAGCATCCAAGAGAAACAATTTGAAAGATACTCGCTTGTCAGATTGAATACTAAACTCATTGTCAAAACAAAACAGGTAGTCACCATAACCCGCATTCTCCATACTCAAATCAATTCTGGAAATAAATCAAAGATACGAATCTATGACACTTAATAGCAAATTTTCCTTATTATTATTATTAATAGTAAAGAAAATTTCACGGATGTTATACCGCTTATAACGATCCATCAGCTCATCATCTTCTTTCAAACAAAGAATAGTTACCACCAAATTTATACCGCAGAGTTACATAAATAAATAAGCTGTAAAATTAAGAGTAAACCTAATATTTGGGTTACAGATTTAGCACTGACCGTAGCAATCGGACAATGCGGCAAAGCCAGAACAAAAACGAAGGAATACTTTCTACCTGTGAGACCCATCACTCTTCTTTGCGTCATCCACTATACGCACTCCCTTCGGTGAAGTAATGAAAAACCTTATGTCAAGCTCACCACCAGTAATAACCTACAATCCGTATAAAACGAATTACTTATATCTCAGTAAATTTAGTCGACGGCACTTGGATTATGCAGTTAAAACGTTACCTGATAGTCAACTTCGAAAGTTCGATATTTAGGATTACTAATTGTGAAACCGTAACAATCTGTTTTCCCTGCCGGTATGATCACTGAGTGAGCAAACTCATCTGCTGTTATTAGATACGCCGAAATAAAGATGAATAGAAGACTATACGAAATCATTACCAAATTGCAATTACTGCTTAGAGGAAACAAAAAATACCCTTAAAGTCCGACAATTTCCACTTCATACTGCAAAGTCACATCAAAATATATTCAAAATTAAAATACATACGCAAACCTTTAACCACGATTTTCGTTTTGTTAATTCTTCAATACCCGATTACAAAGATTAATAATAAAAAAACCAAATTACTACGGCATTCCTAAATTACGAATTTGAATTTTACAAATCCACACAACATACACAAGATTTTTCCTCCGCTACAAAAAAAATCAAAAAGTAAATTTCAAACGGTACCACCAAATACGATGTAGAATTAATGCAGAGGAGTTATACGGAACAGCATTTTATTAGTTTTTAAGAACGTAATACGACCCAGAGAAATGTGAAGTTCATATAAATAAAACTAAAGGACAAAAACAAGAGAGGCGAACATAAAATTCCAAGTGTAAATTAATAAACAATCTTATTTCTATAAGTCAGAAAGTGAGTTCTTAACAAACTGGAACCTTAGTACAATAAAGACTTCTATAAAAACAGCCATTTTTTACTACCGTGGAACATTTGTCCTATCGTCCCTGGGTTCTGCTATCTCCCACAGCCACCGCCATTAATTACTGAAAATAACAATGTTGGGAAAAAGTGCTGAAATGAAGTGAAATAAATGTCAATTACTTATAACAACTTGACAAGCCAGTAGTATAGAGACTAACCACGTTAAATGATGACTCATATAAATCTTAGAAGTGCTGCTTCCTCAACAACTTTCCCAACTTGGAATTGTCTTCAAAGAGACTTTTTATCATGTATACCTGGAATATATACCAGTAAGACACGAAAACCAAAGCATACGTTACTTGAAAATTAAATATTCCGACCTTCAGTTCTGACTAAGAACGTCGTATCAAATTATTTAACGACGATAATGACGCTCATACCTGCAATAAGCCAACAGCGATTAAAACTACAGAGTTGACCACTGACCACAAGGTTACGCGCTCAAAGTTAGCATTCATTATAGCCCGATCACGTGCTTCATATGCTCGCAGCAACGACTGATGGTACTCAATTTTGTTCAATCGATTTTTTATGCTGTTCGATGCTGACTGAAATGTCAAAAATTGACCCGCAAGAAATCATTGCAAACAGGAATGACTTAGTCGCTAAGAGAAACCAAGTATTACACAACACACGCTGAATGTATGAAATATTCTATACTCTTTTGACGCAGTGACTTGCCAGAAAGTAAAATGGACATAAAATAACATGCCGAACAAAAAATAAATTTTCGATCAATTAGCAAAATAAATTTTGATAAATTTAATGAAAAAGTTGGCAACTTAAAATTCACATAAATAAAACATAACTTGGTATGGAATGACGTTATTTACAATACCTGAAACTTTTGCATTTCAAAACCAAGTCCTGTATATTCTTGCTTTGCAGAATCAAATTCCTCAACCATGTTCGTTTCATCAAAGTTTCCATCCTCATCCAACAAATAGACTTCAAAAAACAAAAGTTTTCGAGCTTGATAGCTGAATGTGTTGTCAAAACATAATTCATAATCACCAGAATCGTTTACGGCAAATCTTAAATGAATAATTTGAATTAAAATATCAAAAATTTCAATTTTTCGTTTTTTCATTTCATGAAAAAATTTGTTTTACGTGTCTGCAACTGATATTGCTAACGTTTTAGGTTGGTGACACTTTAATTAGTAAAACATAAGTTCAAAATCATCACAGCCAGTAAATGCATTTTGAAATCATTATTTGAATGTTAATGGTCAATTAATGATGATTAACATTAACAATCGGGAATTTAAAGACATAAAATGCAAACCTTACTTATGACTTCCCTCTACTTTTCTCTCTTCTTGTAATAAAACTACACTCTCGAATTTCATCACAAAATTAATATTTAAATCGCTACCGTCAACTACCTAAAATGAATTGTTAAGTAGAGACTTTAGCGTAACAACCGCTACTTCAGTTGAATATTAATGCAAACAATATCAAGCAGTCTTAGATAACGAATGTCTGAAGCAATTAGATTAACATGCTAGGTTCTGAATAGAAATATATTACCTGATAATCAACTTCCATATATTTGTGTCTAGTATTATTAACTGTCTGAAAAAAGCAACTATATCTTCCAGCCGCTACTTCAATAGTATAAGCGTATTCGGCTGTTTCACTCCCATAAAAAAGTAGGAGAGAAAAGATACATACCAGAATCCAATTTAAATCCATAAAATCTAGAATAAGAATTCAATGAGCAAAAAGTATGCTATCTCGTTATCAACACTACTAACTGATTTGACTTAAACGCTGTGCTATGATTTATCGCTAATACTTAAATTCACTCACAGATAGTCATTATGTAACAATTCCGTAAATTTGTGCATATCTAAAGAATTTAAAACATATCAAAGTTATTCTGGAACATATGATGATAGTTAGACTATTTCACGTAATGATAAGATAAATTCAAGAGAAACACTTGCTGTTTTCGGTTATAGCAAAGACTGCAAATATTTTTGGTATTTTACGGATGACTACACACGTATTCATTCTTTAGAAGTGGCAAAAAGAGACTGAGCTACGTTGTAAATGTGAGATTGAGATGGTGTGTTCACGTGGCATACTTGTGATTTATCTTTTGGGTGGTACGGTATCTAGAAAGTGACAGGAAGTAACCTTTGGTTTACGGTAGAAAGAAACAGGTGCATAGGAAAATTAATGAGTGCTGTAGTAGTGGACAACTTTCATTGAGATTACATTATTGTTACTATTAATTGATTATTATAGCTAGGTATTGATTACTATCATAAGTATTTTCTTTAATTGTACGTAAAAGAATTAGTTTGAAAATTTCAGTAATGTGATGTAAGATGTTACGCTAGTTTGCATGTTTTCGACAAAACAGTAACAAATAATTGAGAAAGTATTATTAATAGTTTCACTTTTATGCGCAGTTACCATCACCTCTTACCATATAAATTTTTTGACGTGCATATTACATAATAATTTAATTAATAATTAACCATTTTACATAATTCTGAATAGATTATAAAATGGATGGTAATACTGTTTCCTACATTTTACTGTGTATTTGATTTCTGACTTTCTGATGTCAGTAATGACGACGTTAGGCCGACGTATTGAACCAAAACCGCCATCAACAACAGCAGTAGCATCAACATACTTGTCTGAAACTGTACCATACTTGCTTTTTTCAATTCCTCGGCAACAGTCTATGCTTACTGTACGGAAGAAACATTTTCCAGTGCATACAGTTCTTGTCGATAATCAAAGTTTGCAGTCGAAATTGGACTCAACTATAGAAGGCAGAGTATTTATGCATTAATTAATATAGACAGTTCAAATTAATGGTTTTATTTAAATAACTAAATTCTTTCTACTTATTCATGTAGCAAATATTTAAGTAAATTAATTAATCAAACAATCTATATGCGTTAATCATTTATGTACTCAGATTAATAAGTAAATACATTCCTTCATTCATGAAATAATTAATTTATAAAGTAGATTATTGTTGTTTCTTTTTTGTCATATTTAACAAGTATGAAGATTCAGAAAACAAAAATTAAATAACTGCTTTGTTATAAATAAGCATCAAACTCAGAAAGTAAATATGTTCCATTACTTTCAGTGAATCTCTGCTCATTTATTCATTCATTCACTCATAAATAAATAAATAAATGAAGTTTTTATTACTTATTTATTTATTTATTTATTTCTCAAGCTCAATGCTATCAAAAGTAAGCAGAGAAGAGAAAAAGTAATTTATTAATGCATTCTAATAAATGAATGAGTGAATATTTTGAGAAGGGAAGTAAACTGTGAGTACTGTAGTAAAAATCATTATGCCTTTTTTAGTTAGTCTGGTTATTTTTTCTTTCAAATTAATTGGTACCAGTACTACCATTTAAATTAAAATTTTCCAATTTTTTTCCTGTCCTTTTTCGTATTCTCTCTCTTCTACCAGTCTTCTTCTCGTGTCTCTTTCTCATTTTTTATTTTAGCTGATATAAAATGTAGTAGTTTGTCGTATATTCCAATTTCGTTTGTCATCAATTCAGTTTTTTCTTATTGTTGTCATACTTTTAGAATAAATTCAGCTTTGTCTATTCTAAAATTCAGCTTTGTCTATTCTAAAATTCAGCTTTGTTATTTTTCTGATTTGCAAAAAATTTCAACTTTTTCAAAATTTTATTTTATTTCATTTCAATCATTTTTGAATTATATCTGCAATGCTAGTTGTGATTTCCTGTATTGCTCAATAAAGTAATAAGCAACTTTTCATTTTTTTTTTTTTTTT
>UYYF01004266.1:200418-217397 GCA_900618365.1 Thelazia callipaeda
TATCAACTGCAATTGCATTATAATTATAATTATAATTCAATTGATTATAATTCGATTGTTGTAATTATAATTCAATTGCATTATAATTCCAATTTTTTCGTATATTTTTTAATCATTGAGAATTGCATTTGAAATGTACGAACTTATCACTGTATTCAATAAATCTTTGTTCGTGTGATTTTCAGCTGCTCACATATATTTACCGCGTTCAAAATTGATAGTATGAAAACAGTTGCTAAATTGCTGTTACATTCCAGCTTGAATAACTTTAGCAAGGCATATATTTATTTAATCACATAGTTATGTGCTGCTTGAAAATTTTAAAAAAGTGTCAATTTCTTAAAAAACAGGTCAAATTATTATTAAAAACAAGAAAATAAATGTGACAAAAGTTTGCTTATTGTGTTCTATACAAATATATCTTACTTAGTATATTTTTTACAGATATTATATTTTCTCAAATAAAGATATATACATGTTTTATATTTTCTTTTAAGTATTCAAATTGTAACATCAAATGTCTTCAATTTGATGCTTTAAAAAAAAAATTAATTACCATAATTTGTAATTGTAATCTAATTAATTGTATTAAATACAAATCTTTGGCGCATTTTACGAGTAGAAGTTGTAACATTGGAAAAATTTTCGTTTATTGTTATAATGAAAAGTTTTATGTGTAGGGCATAGCGTAACAGCTGTTGAAAGAGTTTAAAAAAGATAGATAATTAAGAATTGTCCATTACCCAAAACTGATGTAAAATGCCAAGTGCAAGCTTAGTTTACATCAGCAAAATGCTAACTTTGTTTTGTTATCTTATGTCTGTCTACTGCTATCACATCTAATCACTTGAATATGTCGTCGTTCGTCTTTGTTTTTATTTTTCAAATGTGGATAGCTAAGCGATGAATCGAAATTTCGTTTTGAAAAAAGAAAAAAAATAGATCTGATAATAGAGCTTCTTTTTTTTTTTTTTGTATAGAAAAGTGTACGTCTACTTAATACTTGAAATATTTAAAGAGGATTTTTTTTAATTTAAAATTGATGTAATGGTAATAATCAGCTCACATACTAGCCATTATTTTGGGTGTATTTATAGTAAGCAAAATATTTTTCAGTAAATGTATATTTTAAACGATTTATTTTAGAAATAAATTACACGTATGATTTGTTTTTTAATTTTGAATCATATGCTGAATGCTTATGTGTTTTACACTGCACCAAATTAAGTTATCGAGCATTGATTTCATATTTTTCAATTGTTTTTTTTTTTAGTTTTTGATAGCAGATAATCATTCAGTTTTAAATTTCAGAACCACCAATTTTAGAAATATGAATAATTCAATTTTTACTTTGATATCTATAGTACTACTGAAGTGCATTACTGCTCGTTTTGCGCTTATTTTGTTTTTTGAAATTAAGTAATATAAATTATTATTTTATTGATGGCGATGCATTTCATAAAAGATCATAAAGTTTTTCTTGAAAAAATTGAAAGATATTGTCATTTTCATTGACCTAACAAATATACTCTTTAATAATTGATTTACTGCACTTCTAATGTAGTAATGTGTTACTTTTCGTCTTAACATTGATTTTTCAAATCTTCTTCATACAGAGTTAGCATTCGAAACGGATTCATCTCATATATATCTGAAGTATTTTGGATTTGCAAATCGCAAATGCTACATACTAAGTATAATTTTGAAGCTTCTTCAATATAAGTCTCATGAAATGTGGATTAAGAGAGAAATATTTATTTTTGAAAAAAGGACGCACATTGCACGCTAGTTCATTCGTTTCTGGTCAGTAAATGTTTAAAACTAAGGAAGATTTGCAGTTAACTGTGACCCTGATAACTTTTTACTTTTTAGAAGTTCTACAAAATCGGGATATATGCACAAGTAACTAATTAACTAATCGTGAAGACAGCCCATATTCTGATTTCAGTGAACAATCTGTAGTAAAGTTATTCCTATTTGGTTTTTTTGCTCTTCTGTCATTTCTAATTTAATTCATTTTTTGCTTTTGCTAAAGAATAAAAATGTATACAAATTCTGCTACAAGCAACAAAAAAGCTTATTGTTGTCATGTTGAATATTGCAGTAGTATTTGCTGTATAAAAAATTTTTGCATTATGTGCTGCGAGGTGAAAAATGTGTAAATCCATAAAAATTGATAAAAATTTGTGAGTGATAAAATTTTTTTCAGCTAATAAAAATTGAATTTCACTGGATTTGTGTATGATTGCTTGTAAACAGTTCTTACTCAAATCTTAATCTGAGAATACAGAATGCTAACTTGCATAATTGTTGCTGCTTGTGTTGATAGTAGGATGATGTTGTAGTCTGTGATGGGATATCTAAAAAGAAAGGTGGGCATCCAGTTAAGCAGTGTTTACGTAGTGAGTAATGAAATAAAATATTCGAAAACTAGTCATTAATTTTCAACGTACTGTTCAAACAGGTAAGGCAGTTTCGAGCTGACTACTTTTACCTGAAAAGTAAATGCAGTTTTATAGTAATAAGAATATTACTAATGTAAATAATTTGTTTACATTAATACTATAAAGGAATGGTTGGCAGTGAATGTTTTGAAGTAATTAATAATATTGTGATGAGAAATGATGTATGGAAGTTTAAAATTTGTGGTGTACCGAAAGAGTAAATATTGTGAATCATTTTATCATGCTATACTATTTGTTTTAACATTTGTGAAAGCAGAAAATGACTTCCGGTATTGTGAATTGATAAGAATGCTGAATGATTCTTGAAGATTGATACGTATGGATCGTCAACAGGAAGTAAAGGTGATGTTGAACGAGGTCAGAATAAAGTTTTCTGATACGAACGATGGTTGAGGATGATGATGATGATGATGGTAATGCTGATGCCGCATGTGGTGAACATATATATGTAGGATATACACGCACACATTTATCCTGCATTTATGAATCATGAGTGACTCATTTTATCATTTATGTTTTCTGGGAAGGTATTGTTGTTGATTTATTTGATAGCAAAAAGTGTAAGCATGCTGTGATTCGTTTGTTTATGACCGATGGATGATGACTGAATCATTTTCTCGGACAACAGTTGTTGCGCATTTTTTCGTTGTAATGAATTTCTGCATTTTCTGAAAATTTGTCAGAATTCTTCTTGCTAGTCGTAAAGTGTTGTTAAGGTGCTACTGATCTTATCCTTCCCAAATTTTCATTTATAAATAATTTAATTTAATCAAATATTACTACCTAACAATGCTTCTAATAAACGAATGGTAAGTTAGCTTCAATCATTAGTTTGCTTATGAGATCATTATGAGAATATGACAAGGGTAAAATTTGTAGTATTGTCTGATTATGATAGAATAGATGATGAAGTGATAATAGCTATTATTCAGAATCAGCCGTCATGAAAATGAGCATCAAGGACATTACTTCATCAGTGCATACGAAATGCTTGAAATATGTTATTTAAACAGAAAATAAATTTGATTTTACAAGAAAAAAAGAGAAGTCGAAAAGCAAAATAATTGAGACTATTGTTCTTGCTGCATTCATACGAATATTGCGATGAAAATTCAGTACGAGAAATGTTCTCAGTGCATACTTTGATGACAGTGGCATATAGGTGAGCTAGTATAGAAACGGCTAGTTCTTACTTAGCTGTAAAAAGATATTCAGATTTATTGCTAACTAAACTAACATATTATTTGTTGTAGTATTGGTTTTTTTGAAAGTAAATACTTATATATTAACTTGTTTTGCTAGTTTACTTTTAATCTTTGAAAAGAATAATTCTTGCAGTGGTATTTTAATTATAATTTGTACTGAATTTGTTGACACTAAGATGTATTATTTTTTAAATCTCAATCCATATTCGTGCCTTATTTTGACAATCATTTATATTTATCTGTTGCATGTACATAGCCAAATCTAATTTCCCCCACAATTTATTCTGCTGACTAGCTTTGTTCAGAATATTATTATGATTGATTGCTTTCAGCATGAAGTCACTTTTACTGGTGCTGTGTAGGTGTGCAGAAGTTGTTTTCAGTTTGCTTCTTTCTACCACTTAATTGTCGTAATTTGATGATGTGGCAATTGTAGGTCGATTTAAGTACTTTTTTAAAAAGCTTTTCTTATTCATAGCATTATTAATTGTAATAAGTTGAATGAGAGTAATCATAGATAGTTATGGTGATTGATAAAAATCAATCATTACTTGATATTTGTCACTTGTGAATCTTTTCTGTTATTTATTTATTTTTTAATTTTAATCCATCGTTAAGTACGGCTATTGCTTGAAAAGACGCTGCTACAATTATTGTAAGATCGAAAAAAAAATGCTTGATTTCGTGAGGAATAAGCATTAATCTTTGCATTCTTTCATTTTTTTTACTTGAAACAAGTGTTATAGAGAGCTGATTTCGGCTATAGAAATAAGAAAAATTATTCCAAATTAGGAGATATAAAGCTGGCGAATCTTTGTAATTCTATTTGTTGTCTTGAATGTAGATTTATGATGTAACTTAAGAAGAAGCTGATGAAGTTTTAAGTTAGAAAGTAATTGAAAAAAGCAAGGATGAAGCGAAGAGTCAAGAGGTGATTGAGTTGATTGAGCTCGAGCAACTGCTGCTATTTACTAAGTACTCAGTTGTCTCTGGTAAATATATGTATTATATATATGCTCATAAAAATTTTTAAAATTTATTGATGTTTATCACATTTATTTCATTTTTAATTACACAGTGATGTTATTTCTGTTAAATTATGAACATTGCATTATTTTGGTAATGTTTTTTGCGAAGACCCATTTTTTTTTCGTTTTTTTGTTTTGTTTTGTTTTTTTGCATTACATTGTTTAAAGGGCTTTCAAAGTTTTATTTATTCTTGCGTTTAACACGTGATTTAATGCAAAAAATTGCTTCAATTAACATTCTTTCTGTTGTGAAGCAAAAACTATTTGTAATAATTGACTGAATATGTATGCATGTATTTATATAATTTTTCTTGTATTTATTTTTAATGCATTGAAGAGAAATGCATGCGCAATACGAAATGCTAGAAAACTAATGCAAATATTATGATGGGATTTTCCAGAGCAAAAAGCATTACGTTTGTGATACATCACAATAGTAATCTTTTGTAGTGAATATTATTGTTTGTGAAAATTGCTTTTGAATTATGGTAAGTAGTGGTGTGATAAACTTATAAACCACTTGTCAGAATGAGAAGTAAAAGAAAAATTGAATGAAATTAAAATTAAATAAGCATTCGTGTATTATATTCATCGTAACACGTGCAAATATACGCACGATTATCGAAGCAAACACACGTAAGGATTTCACTATCACTAAAAAAGATATTAAATTTTATCGTTTTTAAAAGCTTTTAGAACCATCAATAAATAATATGCTACAAACCTAAACTGATATTGGTTTACCATTTTAAATTACGCTAACATATGTTCTTTGAATGTATTTCATCTATTTGTTCGTATAATCTAGATTTCTTTTTTTTGAAAAATTCATTTTTGTTTTATACTTTTTAAAGATTGGATGAGTTCTTAGCATGCATAGAGATGGTTATGCATGGGACATTTATGATCATAATTGTTAGGATTGGTTAATCCTGTAAAAGAGCAATTTTATCATCGTGTGGTCATTTTTTTAAACAATCATTACGGAAAGTTGTGTAAGTAGTCTATAAATCTTAATTTGTGCAAGTCAAAAGATAACAGTGTCTTGGTGCTGAACTGCTTACTGATCTGCGGTTATCCAGACCGTCGAGGCTAAAATTCAGCTTTTTATGGCATATCTACTTGTCTCACAAGTTCCGTGAATTTGGAATTATGATTATATCAGCGCTGATATGATCTTAAAAGAAATAACCTGACTGAACTATTTTTTTAAAATGTATTTTGTTTCAAACAGCAGAGAATAATGAATTGCTCTGCGCAAACATTTTTTGCAGTGATTTCAAAAGCAAAGATTAGTTTATAAACTGTAAATATCAATTTGCTATTTAATTGACCTAAGATTAGCTGAATAGTATAAAGTATTATACTATTACAAAAAATAGTGAATATTGCTTTATTGTTCTTAAGTTTGATTATGCAAGTTTTGAGAGCACATTAGACAATCATCATCTTTTTTATTTATACATTTTCACCATATGTTTTTTGATTTTGCTTTTGATAAAAAGATTCAGATATACATACGTATGTACACACATATACGTGTATATTGAACAGTATATAAAGTCTTCTAAAGTTTAATAACATAAAAATTATGCGAATGTCTCTAAGACAGAAGATGCAAATTGTTCTAAGCTTGATAGCAAGGTATAACCGGTGAATTGATCCTTCAAGAATAAGAGAGTGCAATTGTAGGAAGTATTCTGCCATAGTTATGCTATCTTTGCATTCTGTTTTCCTTGACTTAATTTTGGTGATATGTGATGTGTGTGACTGGCTTTCCTACAATGAATGAAGTAGCATTTTCCGTGATCATTGCTAATCATCTCAATGATTTATTTGCAATATATTTGCATCTTCTCTCATGTATTTTAATATCATATCTGCATTTTTAGCACATATTTCATTTGCTTGCTAGACGATAACTACGGGGCATATTTGAATGAAGCCAGACTTGAAAGTAGCATTAAGGCTTTAGAATGTACTATTTTAATTAAGATTTACGTAATCGCGTACGGTTTGAAATAATTGAAATTTGTTGCGGGATTTAGTCATAATTATCATTTAAAATATAAAATTTTTACAAGTATATGCCGTAGTACGTAGTAAGATTAGGTATACAATTTTGTCACATCACTTTTCACATGATAAATTTAAGTAGTACGCATAACATGATGTATACATAAAAAAGAAGAATGTTATAAATATGGTTTTTCACGTGAAGAACACTGTTAAATGAAACCTGAAGATCAGTCAAAGTAGTGCTACAATTCATATGTATTCCCTTTTAGCAGAATTGCAAGTTAGACTTAAGTGTTCTAAAATTTTAAAGTACATAATAATCACTTATTTACATTGTACTTTACTTTATATTTTTGTTAAATATGTATTGAAATATTTTTTAAAAATATATTTATTTTACTTACCGAAAATTGAAAAGCACAGCTGTTGTATGCTCTTTTTCTATCAATCGCTCATTTGATTTAAATTTTTTTCATTTTTTTTGCTTAGTTTTTTATTTTGTGACGGTTTTTTTTTTTGTTTTTTTGTGATGTGTGTGTTGTACAGAGCAAATGGCTATCTACTAATTTTGCTGTTACTTTTTTGTTGTGAATGTCATAATTGTGTCTCATTTGCTACTCTGAGCTGAGTGCAACACAATGGCAGATTAAAGATGAAAAATGCGAACATTTTTATTTTTTCTTCAAAATGACAAATACAAGTGCATGTTTGTATGTTTACCACATGCATTAGCTTAGCATTGTTATTTTGCTATGAGTTTTTATATACAAAACAAAAGGGATAAATAATTAATGTTATAAAAAGTAATACAGAGTAATTTGATCATTACAGCATAGTTGCATTTGTCTTAGTACAATTATTCTTCATGTCAATTTTTTTATTTGATTACTTAATATGACACTGTATAATGTTGTATTATACGTTGATAGTTTCAAAATTTACTTTTTAAGATGTCTTCAATGTTCATTATTTTCATTTATTCTTAGAGGTCAAGAAATTGTTTAATATTTTGCAGAAAAGTCAAGCATATTTTTAGCGTCTAACTTTTATTCTTTTTTTTTAATTTTCGTAATTTGTAGTTTGTTAAAAAATTCATATCATTTGGAGTTTATTTGAAAGCAATAAACGTTTTAATACAATTATTTTATTAGTTCCTATTATTTGTTCCATTATTTAGTTCCTTTTTTTTCGCTTGAAAAGGGAAATTTTGCGACAATAATTAATCAAATATCACAAGTAATTTACACGTTAACCTAGTCCGTGCTGCTCATGAAAAGAAAATGTTAATATTTCATACAAAATTATCAAGTACGTTCATTTAGCATTAATTAATGAATTAATTAATCAGTTAACTTGATTATTGATTTTTTGAATTTCGTATTTATTTCGTTTTAATCTAATTTATGTTCTTGCGTGATTAATGAATTTCATCGGAATATCGGGAGAATACGTTTAATTCGTAAAATTTACAACTTTTTTTTGTAATGGATGAAAGAAAGTTTATTGTTACAGCATTGTGGCAGTTCGAAAGACCTCTCTGGTAGTTTACTTTTTATTTCAATTTTGCAAAAGTGGTAAATATAATTATAAGTCATGTTTATCATGTTGATAGAAGAATTGCTGTTACTACATATTTATCATAGATTTATTTATGTTCTTTAAATAATTTTGTCTTAGTCTGAGAACATTTTTGACTTATTTTGTATGTTCATAGTTTACATGTTGGAAGAACTAAAATAACGACAGATAAAATTTGATGGCAATATTGGATAGTAATAATAATATTATTATTATTATTGTTATTATTATTATCAATATTAATATTATTATTGATGACAGTAATGATACAGATACTACTGGATCAGTCTGTTACTTTTACTATTGATTTTGCTAAAAAATTTGTTTACCAGCCAATGAAACACAAATAGTGGAATCTGTTATCAGTAAGATGGTTTGTCTTGCATCGAAACCAAGATGGACTTACCACTTTTTGTGTTTCTTTTAATTAAAATCTTGTTTGATAACTTCTCAAAGCAACTTTAATATATAGATTTTTGGCCGTAAAAAAGATTTCCATGTTATTTTTTCCTTTTTAAATTCAATTTCTTTTCAACTCGAAATTTTTAAAACAAAGTTGCAATATGTCATTTAAGCGTATTGCTTCTAATTTTTAATGTATTGTTTTTGCCTCTCTACTTTTTTTTCCGTCTCATCGGAAGAGTAAATTTTATTTTAAAATGAATTAGTAATACTTATGCATTTCTATATCTGATAATACTAATTCTTGATTCAGAAGCCAGTTTTTAATTACATAATGCTTGATTCAAGCAGTGGTTCTCACTTAAATTTTTTGAACAAATCTTCTTTCTATTTCATTCTCTGTTCTGTTAGTTTAAAATCAATATCTACTGAAGTTTTGGGACTTTTGTTAGATTTTGTTTTCGTTGTTTTAAACACTAATATTGTTTTGATAAGTGATGTGTGCAATATATTTTATTGTTTTAAGACAGGCAGTATTGTATGTTTTTTTGTTAGGCAAATATCGATACACCAGCAATTCCTTTTTAATCGTATTTCTTATTATATCCTTTTTGATAAAAAAAATGATACGTTTTTCTTGATTATTGTTGCTAAAACTGCCAAACATTTGGAACTTTCATTCATATTTCACTTGTAATCAAAGTTATCCACATATTCTTCTAACTTTGTTAAGTATTTGTTCACTTTAATAATAATTGTTATCATTAATCATGTAATTATGTTTTTCTTCTATACTGCTTTGTTTTTTGTCTGATGTCATTTCAGTAATTTATTTCAACATTATATGATATTTTTAGAATATTTAAGAATATCCATTTTTAATTTCTGTGAAAACTCGATACTTTCTCAGGCTACATGGGATTTCATATTTGATTCCTTAGTGTGACTTAATTTGTTTGTCATAAGTTAAAAATGTCTTTAATATTTTGTTCAGTGTGTTATTTGCTATTGATAATCATTATAATTAACACGCATTTGCATTTTACCTGCTAAGCTATACCTTAGAAAGTGATTTGTGCTTGTAAATTTGAAATTAATTTAAGAGTATATTGTTTCACAGAGATTGATCCAGTCAAGTTTATTTTTCAGCACTTTCTTTTTCGTCGCTATTCATTTTGTCAACCAGATTTTTTGATATGCTTGCCCAGAAATCACTAGTGTTTCTAACAATATTTCACAGATTAATAATTGAAAGAATGTTTGTAATTTGTGATTTTTTAGCAAAAGAAGTTGACAAACGGAATTTGTTAAAATCAAAAGAACGTGACACTTTGAAACGGAGAATTGAGCAACGTCCATCCAAGCAAATTCTCGTTCGACAACATATCTTACTGACAGGTAATTTCTTTTTAAGATTTAAATTTATTTAGATTGTGTGTAGCTTCTTTGAAAATGATGCTATATATCCTTGTATGTCTAATTCTTGCTTTTATATTTAATGCTCTTTTGTGCTATCATCTAATTCGATTTAAATTGCATCAATAATGAATTCTATTTGCAATGACAATTACTAATGTCCAGTTTATTTTAAGCGATGAAATTACACCCATTTTAACGATTGCTAGCATTTCATCTGTTAATTTATTTTATTTTTTTCTCTCAATATTGGTTATGTGGTCAACTGATCTAGTGTATTTTGTTTAATGTTAATTTAGATAGCTTATTGACTGATTTTCTTTTTGAACTTCTTTTGGATGAAAATACAATGAAATTAAAAAATTTTAATTTATATTTTATCACAAAGTTCATTTTCATTCAAATGATACTTTGTCTGATTAATTTAAAGCTTTAAGTTAAGATTGCTAGTAGAGTATCGTGATTTTAATGATGGATTATTCTCTGTCATTAATAACATTGCCATTTATTATTTGCTTGCTAATTTGTCTGATTATCTAACGATTATTAAAAATAATTATTGGACAATAGCGCAACACTGCAGTTGATTGCTTCTTCAGTTATCTTTATGATTTCAGCAATTGCTATCATTGTTGGTAGACTGATTGATTGGTTAAAGTATGTTTTTTTGTAAGAAAAAAAAAACTGAGTGCATATTATTTTTACAAATTTTGGCTTTATTATAGCGTCTAATGCAGATGCATCCATTCAGCAGAAGACAGAAGAGTTGAAGTTGTGTAAATTGAGAGACGATTTGAACAGAAAATTGCAGCATCGACCTGGGCCACTCGAGTTGATTACTAAAAAAATTCTACAAGCTGATGCTGAACTGGAGCAAGCCATACAAGGTTGTTAGTTAAGTATTTAGGCTTGATCATAAAATATGCATGGATGACTTATTAATTAGGTACTGATGTCTCATAAATTAGTTTTAGTTAGTTAAAATATGATTTCTCTATCTTAAATTTAAAGTTCCTTTTTTTTTTTTTTTGAAGATAGCCAGTTAATTTAAAGCAGTGTTTTAGTAAATTTCTTTACCTACCTATAAGTTGAGAATTAAGAAAAGTTCAAAAAGTGCATTCAAAGGAATTAATCGGTTGCGTATTAATCAATATTTTTGTCAATTTTCTAGAGGGTCGTTTATCATTCACAAAAACCAACCAAGGAAACGAAGTTGAAAGGAAAGAAGAAGAATCAGGTGAGGGCAAAGTAAATAATTCGAATAATGTGCAATTATTACACAATCATTTTTGTTTCTACAGAGGAAGTAGGTGTTGATTTGATACAAATGTAACCGTTTTGATTCGATTTCATTTACCGTACTTTATCAAATTGCGCAAGTATCATATAATATATCGATCAAAAATATCACATTTACTTTTGTTACACAGAGATGGAGGTAATTTCTGCTGCGGCATCAACATATACATATCCAAAGAAAGTACCAAATGTATGTTTGGTAAAATCAAAATTACGCCGAAGAGGTTCGCAGTATCGGACACCTTATGTCCAGACATTACCTTCACCAAACGCTCGATCAAAACTAAAAACACAAGATTCTGCTGTTGAAAGTAATCAGGTGAGTTTTTTCTGTTTATTATTTGCATATAAGCTGAAGAGTGTAAAAGGATTCTTGAAAAGTATACGTTTAAAAAAATATATTACGTTATTCAGTTCCGGAAAACATTCATTTTTGAATCTATGCATTTGTCTTGCCTAAATTTATTCATAAAAGCAGTAATACGTCATTATCTCACTGACGACAATAATGATAAATTTACGCATCAGTAAATATTCACTTCTATGACAGCTAAAAATTTGATGTGAATTTTTTTCATGGTTGGGTAATTCAGTTTACTTTTTCTGATTATTCCAGCAAATAATTTTTTACTGTTTGATTAGGATACAGAAACATTGGATGACGGCTTGGCGAATCATGGTGTATCATATATGAGTGATAGTTCGTCATTGCTGAATGTCACTGAACAGGCAAGTTCGGTTTTTTTTTTAGATTAAATTCTCATAACATCAGCTCCAAACAGCACAAGGAAGCAATAACAGTGTATCTATAGTTGTTTCATTATAAATTTGTGGCAGGTTGCGTTGTCAATTTGTTATTACGTTTTCGGGCTATATAAATGTTATGCAGCTAATGTCAGTTGTATAAAACCTTTTTCTTGAAAAAGTTTGTCTCTAAATCTAATTTTATTGTTTTTGTGCTATCACAAGAGTTGTAAAAATAAAAAAGTAATATTTGACTTGGGAAGCTATTTTTTAAAGCGGTAATTATCGGAAAGCGCATCAAACAGCTCAAAACACATTTGCTAAATGCAGTGATTGATATTTATAAATCTTTAGTAATAAATATCTGTGTCCTGAACAGGCTGATTTACTTTTTTTTAAAGAATGAAAATACATGTGAGATGCAGAGCAGCTATGATCTGTTACTTCAACAACAGCAGTTGTTTTTACAATGGCAACGTGAAGTAGAAGAATCTCGAACGCATGGCAGCTTACAAGAAGTTTGTAATTTTGTAAAAATGTGATATATCGTAGCAGCAAGAGTAAATGTCTGTACTTGATTGCGTAGTATCAGTTTATTTAATTTGAAAGTTTTTACAATTATAACGAAGTTTCAGAATGAGGAGAGACGACCGTATCAGGATGAATGCGCTTCATCGAGTGGAGCATCACGCTGTGTAACACCATCTGTTCAAAAATCATTAATGGGCACAGATTGTATTCAAACTGGAGTGCAATCGGTGATTTCAGAACAAGGACAGGACAATCAGCAATGTTGTCGCTGTTCCAGTGTTACTTTGAATGATTCTGAAATATCAGGCATTGTGAATCCTGTAAGTGATATTGAGAAGCCAAAATCCCGTCTTGCAGACTATCGAGTTCAAGATCTCAAAAATGAGTGCAAAAAGCGTCAACTACCTGTTTCCGGTCCAAAACCGCAATTGCTGGAGCGATTGAAACCTTACGAAGAATCGATCCTTAATCAGTCCTGTACTGCCACATTTATGGATTCGTCGTCATGTGAGCCAGCTTCCATTCCTTCACCAATTTCTGATACTGCAGCTTCATCTAATCGGTTACCTCCGATCAGTAATGTCATTGGTAATTATGGATCCAGCAAACATTCGTCTCTTTCTCCCCTTATACAACGAGCTCAGTCAATTCAGCCGCATTCGTTTGTCGTACAACTGCCTCCTGCTCAGCAGCGCCAGCACCAGGTCTTACATGTATGTATTTTTGTCCTTCACTCTTTTTAAAACATTAGAAAGGTGAGAAACATTATACGACATTTCATAAAAATGAAGAAACCGTTCAGAATCTCACCATCCTTATCTTGTGTCTAAATTGCTGATGCATTACTTTTTGGTTAAGCACGTAATTAACATTGGTATTGACGACTACTTCTAAAAATTTAACGTATTCATTAATTAATGAATAAATGACAAGGTCGTCTTTCCATTAATTGATTATTTGTACAAGGGCTTAAATGACTCAAAGTATATTTTGATAATATGTATCGAGGGCAATACTAGTGATGGTACTTTTGAAAACATTAAAAATATTTTATAGCTTGTGGATGCTAATGGTGCAGTGGTTGCAACAGCAACGGTACCTCCTAATATGCAGTGTTGTTGTAAGACATCAGATCATTCGCAAACTTCTAATATCTCTGTGAATGATAATACCACATCTCGATCTTTAAGTGATCGTTATCACCAACATAATTCAAATAATAATCACGTTACGCAGAATATGGTGCATCAAGTTCAAAATGAGCCAACTTTCAGTTTCGCACAGCTTGGATCGGGTGGGCAGGTAATTTGTTTTGGTATAGTAAGGAAATTAAAAATTGGAAGAAAAAAACGAATCACGACTCAAGTTATTAATTATAAAATATGTGTATTTCAAATCATGGTCTCTAGGAAACATAATCTTAGTGCAGAAGAAAAGTGAAAAGCTGATAAAATTATCTATTTTTTGAAGTTTAAAAGACAACATGTGTGCTACCCAACAACCTTTGTTCAATTTTTAATGTGTAAGAATCATAATTTTCAGTTTACCCTAGTACGGCAATCTTCTGCAGAACAGTTGCAGCATGAAAATGAAACGCATTCGTCTTGTAGTGGACAGCACCAACATCAGGAAACCCAGTTAACACAGAGCACGTTAATTTCATCTTGTAATAGCAAGCAACAAACTCATTCGGGAACAGGTGCTGTATTTTCGTCTTGCGATGACTCGCATCAACAACAAACGCAGGGATCTATCCTTTCTTCCTTTAATGCACAGCATCAGCAGCAAGCTCAGTTGACACAAGGCACGATTTTGGGGAATGCAGTTCTTAATTGTCAGTTAACTCCTTCTCCAGCGTCTCCAGATCAGCGTGTGGTAGGAGCAGGGTCACACCAGTTGACTGCAGTACCATTACGTGCTACAAAATCGCAACAGCAGTTATATCAAGTACAAATTCAACATTCCGGAACAACTACTACTTGCTTTAAGCAGCACAATCGTCAGGGTCAATACTTTTTGTATAATAATGTTGCGGGACATAGCTCAAAGGTACTAATAATCATTTTTAAAGTATACTTTGCTTTCCGTAATTTATTAAGTATATATGTGACTACTGTTCGTACTTACTGCATTAGTAGCTCCATTTAATTTGAGAGTAAAGTAGCCTGTAATTTCTACTATTCTTTGAATTCACAATTTGCAAAGTTTAATACGGTTTTATTTTTTTTAATTCTTTACTTCATGAAAAAATAAATGAAATAGTGGTTCGCTAAAAATTTTAAGTTCAATGAGGTTTTCTTATTTGCTTACTTTTGTAGAATAAAGAATGATAATTCGATATTCGTTCCTGTGTTTCTGTCTGAAAAGTACTGTGAACTTGTTAGCAAAAAAGCATTGAGTCGTTATTTGTTTGTATTAGAAAGCATTTTTTGCCATAAAATAAACAGTATTTCACAAGTTATATTAAGGAGGATAGTGGTGGGTCTCAGAATGTGTTATGTCCATCGATGCAATCTGCTCAACCTCACTGTTCTCCAGTGACTGCAGATTCGGCGAGTGGTAGTTCGCCCGACATTCCATCACCACCAAATAATGTTGAAAAATTAGTCGTTGTTGAAGCGGTTCCTACTCATATCGATCCAAGTGATACGAATGCTTTGTTAGTATTTAAATCAGATAAAGGCATTAACATTTTTCCTTTGTATATTTGCTGGGTTTAATTTGAATTTTTCTAAACTTTTGGCTTAAAAGTTCTTTCTGCTCAAAGTACCCATGTATGAAAATATAACACTATCATTAAGAAGTAAAATTTTGTAGACTTTCTGCCACAACTTTGTCTATACATGAAGAGATGCTAAGATTTCAACAGCGAAAAATTGAAGAACTGCAAAAAGAGCTACATCACTCACAGCAGCAGCTTAAACACCAACAGCAAATTATTTTAGCAGCCAAAAAAGCGCAAGTTTGTTTTATTTTGAGTTTATATTGTGTAGAAGCTAGAGAGATAAAAGTATGAATTAGTGTAGAGTGAAAACATAAATCTGATGGCTGAAAATGTCAATTTGTAATTCAAATTGAACAGTTGTGGTTTCGGAAAAAATTATAATCTTTTTCATGCTTCGAAATATTCCCACAAGTGGCTGCGGCTATTAAATTTATGGTTTATTGGCTAAAGATTTCAAAGTTATACTAGTAAACTGCAACTTGCATGAAATCAATTTTTAGCAAGCGAAAAGACAGGAAAATGCTCAGCATGAAGGCTATCAACAGCAGTCTGATGCAGATCTTTGGCTTAATCAGCTTGACATTAAGCATCTGAACAAATTTCACATACAGCTTTTTTTACAGCATAAACTTCAGCAGCAACAAATGCAGGCAGATTCATTTTTCATTTCTCGGCACAATCTCTTTTCAAAGTCGATTTTTGAAACGAAACAATTTGATATAGGATTTATTTTTTGCTCTACATCATCTTCGTTTATTCTCGTTTTTGTATTTTGTGGATTTAATGTTGAGAATTTAGGCTCAGATAACCGAACAACAAAATTTAGCTACAACAGAAGAGAAGTTGCAAGAAGAATTGCATGTAGAACAAGCTGTTCAAGATATTGTACGATTGATTAAGCAAGATGCCCGTACTGCTTTACTAATTGTTCAGTTACTACGACGTTACCAGTTAGAAAGAAATCAAGTGTGTAGTATTATCTCGCAAGCTTCTGCAAGATTCATATGACATCTACATCATTCTATTCTCATGATATTTGTGTGGAGTGCTCTATCATTTTGAGATATAATTGGCTTAAAGTGACGTAATAGAATTTGTCCCAAAACATTTCAGAAACTTATTGTTAATTTCTTTTAAAGAACTACATATTTAGGCTGTAGCTGCAGTGACGCAAATTGTTGAAAATCCAAGTTGTGAGAAGGACGTACAGCAGGATGTTCAAAAGGAATCAAAGATGACTGATTCTGTTGTAGTAGACCCACAGATTCAACAGCCTGTCAATGTGGCAATAAAATCAGTTCATAATGCATTGCAGCCACAGACTTCTGTTGTAATTATTGAAGATGACTTGCAACGATTTGTATCCAGCAGTTCGATGCATTTTAAGCATAAAAGCCGAAAGAAAAATGTCCTTAGGTGAAGCTTCTTAATAGCATATTAAATTTGCTTGCAGTTCATGATTTATATTTATCAGAACATTCATAAATTGTACTTTTGTCGAATTATCTATCACTAATCCTTTTTTTTTTTTTTTTTTTTTTTTTTTTTATTTTATTTTTTTTTTTTT
>UYYF01004266.1:223558-259347 GCA_900618365.1 Thelazia callipaeda
CGGTATTGTTAGGAAGTCTTTTAATCTTTGAATTCTGTTATGAGAACTCTTTGCAACTAACTACAGTTACCTTATTGTAGCACTTCTCTGCTTTAGAAAGGAATACCAAAATTATTTTACCTTGCTTCTGATTACATATTTTGTTGCAGTAATAAACAAGGAGCCATATAAGTCAAGGATCCTGATCTAATAATTAAACATTAATGTTATCAATAAATAGAATTGCATGATTATATTACTTGATACAGTGAGATAAAAATTGATATCAGTAATAAAACTAGCTCAAACTAATAATTCATTTTCTCGTTTTTTTTACCTTTTCCAGTTGAACAATGGATTCCCAGAAGTATCATTTGTTAATGAAATTCGTAATGATGTATTCATCCAAGCATTACACCCTGATAATAATATTGCGTCTTGTGGCGTCACATCGCTTCGCAGAAGAGTCAATATATCAGGTTCGATGATACCTCTCAACGAAAGTGGTACCACTGCAATTTATGCTGAAGATCAAATGAATCATCATCTGTGCTCAAATTCGTCTGCCTCCAACAGCACTCGTTCTACATCTATCGTAAATACGATACCGTCACCCACACTATTTGCAGCTCGTTCAAGAGAATCGGAAATCATTACAGATCATGATGATTCATCTCTGTATGCCGTTTGTCAGATATGTCAGAGTAAGATCATGGCTAATCGTCTCTCTAACTTGACAAATCATGTCCGACGTCATGCACTTCTCAAGCAATTTCAGTGCATTCATTGCATCTACACTCATAATGAAATAGCTAAAGTTCGTCTTTTGATCCTTGTTCATCTTTTTCTTGGTGTAATTTCTGATATTTAAAAAATTTGAATCGGTAGTCAAGCGACAGCATTCTATATGAAATTTTGATTAGCTTTTGGGTATTGACAGTATGCGAATAAGCGTTTTGCTATTTTGTCATGCAGAGAATGAAAAAGGCATCGGATTTATAGGTTCGTCTGCATATGCAGAATAACCATAACGATTATATAAGTCAGCCTTTGGATGTCTTAACGCCTGAAATGCAGCACCAATGGGATTTATTAATGGACCAGTGTTTCCCAAACTATTCCAAGGTATTGCAGTTACTGCCCAATTTCTAACGTTAGTGAAAAGTTAATACGTTTTCTCTGAGTTGAAATTTTGTTCTATATGTCACGGCAGTTCAATATTACCACTTATTTACAGTTCTCAATAAATAAATGCATGGGAAGTCAACGCCCACAGGGCAGCATTTCATATCCATGCGTCGAATGTAATAAACAGATTAATGTTGATTTTCTCATTGATCACCTTGATAAAGTGCATAAACGTGATTGTATTCCTTATTGCTGCGGACAATGTGGATATCCAAATGCGGATCAAGTAAGCTTATTAATTTATAATTTTTAGAGAGATGGATTGTCTGATTTGGATAATAGGCTTAGGTAGTTTGAATGTAATTAAGTTTAGCAACTTTTGAAATTCGTACTTGTGGGTTGTTGTATTTTTAATTTAGCCTTGAGTTTTAAGGAATTATGTTAGACTGATTCTAAAATTAAAATCAAGTAGTCATCATTATGTTTTAGTGGAAGGTCCGTCTTCATATCATGCTGAAGCATTCAGAAATTGCAGCAGAAGTGGACATTGTTACAATGGAAGCTGGAAGTAACCCTCTCATATTTATTCACAAATATTTTCCTGATACACCAAGTGAGTTGGAATTGACGGTTACTTCTTCTGTACTACATTTTAAGGAATTATGTTAAACAGTGATTCTAAAATTTTCATATGCAGCCACAGTAGCAGTCAAGGAAGAAGAGAGCCAGTTGTTGAAAGAGCTCGAAAGCATGTCATCAAGAAACGAACAAAGGAATGAATTTTTTGATATTAATCTGACTGTGATTAATGGAAATAGCAGTGATTTAAAGGACGTTAAATGTGAGGTAATAGTTTCCGGACTCGTTTACTTCGTTTTAATTCCACTGTAATTTTCCATATATCCGAATCTGTGTGTATTACTGCCATTGAACATTAGTTTACTCTAGATCTGCCAACAAGTGCTCCCGGATTGCGAGTCAGTTTCGTCGTTGATTAATCATATTAAACGACATTATTGCTTGAAAGAATATCAATGTCCAGAGTGCCCATATGCCAGTAGTGAAGCAGTTCATGTTCGAATTCATATGACACTTAGACATCCACAAGTCAAGGGTAGACCCATTTATAACAAGTAAGTTGATATAAGGGTATGAAGTTCAAATAAGCTCCTCTCAAGTAAGTCATTTAATTTACTTTAAACTTAAATATGCCATTACTTGCCAGCGCTTGAGTCATTTTCACAATACTTCTAATATGACGACTGGAGATCTCATGGTTATTAAACTTTAAGTCGATACAGCTCATGTTCTAGTAGTAAAACGTTACAAGATGCCTGGACCGAACTGATACGCCAGTGTTTTCCTACACTGTTTCCAAAAATCGATCAGCTTCGATTCAAATATTCGCAAAGTGAAGATGGTAGTGAGGGAGAGGGAACAATAGAAAATGAAAATGACGAGTCAGTCGCGCATAAGAGGAGCACAAATGAGGTCAGAAAGTAATTGAAATTAAGTTCCCTATCAATAAAAACTGACTTTAACAATACTTTCGCTTATATGGTATTTTATTCAGAGTATTCGATTATCTCCTGATCGGAAACAACAAAAACTACAAGATGAACAAGCCGATGATGACACAGAGTGATAAGCTTGCTGTACTTGTGGGTTCTCTTTCGTGCAAGTTTTTTGTAATGTTTTTTATGAGAACGAACTAATACTGTTTTTATTGAGTTACGAAAGGACTACCGTACGATTTATATTACATTTCTAATATTCATATTCTCTCCAATGATTGTACGGTGCTACGAATAAAAATGTTTTATGTTCTTAGAGTTAATAACCTAAAAATAAAAGAAACATAAATGTTACATGCCCTAAGACCAGCGCACACATTATTATTATCGCAATAATAACAGTGACTAAAATTTATACACCAACAGCTAATCAAAATTTATCCTCACTGAAATATTCTGAAATCTACTGCAGAGGCGGAAATGACTGTTAGATAAACATAACAAAGCATCTGCTTCTCATCTTGAACATTTTTGATACTCGATATTTGAATCATTGAAAAGCAAAACTCATGCGGCAACTTTCATTTTTCCAATCCACAAACAGATTCCCGTAGTACACATTTTTCTGGCAGACGAATAGTATTGTTCCTAATTTCCATAAGCAGTAACGCATCTGCAAGACCCACTCTCATCAACAAAGTTATTCGCAGTGTATTTCTGCTATTGTCAGAATACGTAAAGTTCTCATTAAAACGCGGAAATAATGTAAATACTACATTATTGTAAGGAACAACTTACAGATTACCATGATCCGAATATCGACGACTTGCTTTGCTTTTTGTTTTCTTCCTCCAAGAATTTAGGGTCATCTTTTGCTTTTTTGTAGAATTCCCAGTCAAATGAGATCGGTTTGTCACTCTCAATGCTTGGTTTACTATGATGAACAACATTCGGCATTTCCATTCTGCTTTTATCACTGTGCCAGGCGCCTTTCTTCCAAAATGAATAGTCGTATTCACCATTTGCAACTCGTTTTTTATGCTCCTATATATGTTATATGAATATTACTTTAAGCCCCAAAGCTCTAGATATTAAAGAATGAAAGTGATATTTCATCCTTCAAAAATTAACTTTTGAGGTTAATTAAAGAAAAACAGTGGCTTCAAATTACCACTGAAGATTTGAAAAATAACTTGTAAATTGGAAATATAACTGAGAAATAACTTGCCGTAAAAATGTCGAATATTCTTCACTTTTTAGCAGTTTTCCATCATGCACTGATTTTTCATTACTTAATTATAGTGCTTACAATGAAGTAAACATGCAGCCGAACTTAAACATGCAATTAAACTTGCCTCCACAGCTTCAGCGCGAGCTTTCATGATCTCCGGATGCCGTCTTTCCCAAATCATTCGATGTTTCTGTTTCATATAAGCATCCCGAACATCGCCCTCTTGACCTAGTTCGCCATATTTAATGAAGAAATTTAGTTCACTTTCCTCTGCGTCATCTATTAACTAAAAAATTCTACATTTTATTTATCAAGAAAGCAGTGCGTAAAATCACCGGTGGTTTAAATGTCAGCAACAGGAAACTTCTCTCTGGTGCTCAAGTAAAATAACCAAGAAAGAATGAATTGATCCGCTCACAAAATTTTTTAAAGGTAGATGAGTGGATTAATTTCCAAAGCAAACTACCTTAGCACATGGAACGAAATTGGGTGCATAATAGTCCATGCATCTAGAAAGTCGTAAACGTAGAATGTCGAGGATATACTGGTCGACTAATCTGTAATGCTACAAAATGAATTGAGTATCAGAATATTCATGCTCATCCGACACGTCCAGATTATTATAAAATTCTAAAGATATACAAAACTGACTTGTCTAGTCGGAACTGAGTATTAGCCTCATAAAAACATGACAAATCATCGACAGCACATTCATCAATGCCAGGAACACGATTCAGTTTACGATGGTAATATGGCATACGATATTTATCATTCAAAGGTTCCACAATTTTTTCTGAATGCAAGGGAATACTACAATCGAAAATGAATTTAAAACATGATAATTGTCATAAATGCTAAATAACATTCGCAGCTTTCAACTGAATGACATTAAAGGGTAAGGTATAGGCATAAGTTGAACAACGTTTTCATTTCTAAACAAATGCCTAGGTCCATATTCAGGTTCTGATTAAGAACCTAGGAAATAAGTCTTTTTATTTCGTGCCGATTAATTTATAATAATAAGGCATTAAAAACAAACTCCTTAATACCCTTTCTTTATTTATTCCAATGATTCTGCCAAATCAACAAGGAAGACTTACAAACAAGTGCTTATTTCCTACTAATACAGCAGAAGCATGAGAATGTCTGACTTTATGATACTATTGCAGTCACACATTTCACGATTCATGGCTTCCTTTATTTGACAAAACAGTTGCCGTTTACCGGATAAGATTTTCAAATTTAGGTTTTTACAAGTTTTAAAATTATTGAATTCATTACACACAACATTTCGCTCTTAATTTCAAAGACAGTAAGACTGATGTCAAAAAGTTCATTGCATCTTATTAAGACGAAATGAGTCAAAAATAATCGATTCCCCTGCATTCAACACTGCTTAATTTGAACATAACTCTATTAATTAAAATCAACAAGCAATAATAACGGCAATTCCAATAAAAAATTTGTATAAAATGTTAATTTATTATTTTTATGACAACAGCTTAACTAAATATACCTCTGAACCATGTAGCTGGAGCATCTACCATTCGATGTGCATAATATAAAAGTCGAATATAATAACTTCCTTGACTTTCAAGCTTTCGCAACTAAAAGATAAGAAATAACAATACTAGAAAAATACACTGAGGCCGAATAGCACTGCTTATGACTAATGCTTGATTACTGCTAGGAACCTTACATACAACAGAGTTCAAAGATATCTGGATATATAACAAACATCAAAATTTCGAAGAAACAATAAAATAGATTGTTTATTACCATATGAATCATGTTTGTAATCGAAGAAATCACTTCACCTGCCAATATGCATCCCATGCTTTTCTGTCTTCTAACCGCCGATACATTCGGGGAGATAACTCGTTCTTTTTCATCGCAGTCTCAGCCATAATCTAAATTCTTCACATAATACAGTAATAACGACAAATAAAGACTACTTTATAAAATCTTACCGTGTTTTTTGAAAGTCATAAAATGATAAACAATTTATGAAAATATGCAGAAAAATTATGGCATGAACCAAATCTACAAAGTCAAAGCCAGAACTATTAATATACTAACTATTGTTGTCTGTCACTGTTCAATTCATCTAGTTGATCCTAGTTTATACGGGCCCGATATGCAAATTTTAGATCCTGACTTGATGAATGAAATTAAAAAAGACCCTTTACTTCTTTAATAAACTTTTTCCTGCTAGTTACTTGCTAAAGTCATGAATGCAAAATCATATTTACTCTTAAATAAGTTCATGTAACTTTTAAACTTTAAAACTGTGCTTAAAAATTAAAATGTCAACCATTGGTAATTCTTCAAATATAATTAACAGATTTTTTCTTCATGATTCAAGCATCATGTTAACGAATTTCAATTCATTCGGAATATTGAAAGTATGGATTTTATATTTCTGCATTATTTATATCGAAATTAATTAAGTATTACTCATTACGTTTTACAGCAGTATGGAATGACATGTTAATAAAACGCCTTATTCATTGCACTCATAAATTCAAAAATATTTCGTTTCAAGAATTATTGTTATCGTTATTGTTTATTAAAATTAATACTAATAATGACTACAAAATTGAATAAAGCTTAATTTTTAATCATTAAAAATTTGTTAACATCGCTGAGATAATTCCAAGACAAACTTTACCGATAAAATTTGATTCATAACTTGTATAGCATACTTATTTGAGTATTTTTGGAAAAACTAAATACATCCTCTATAGTCTTTTCACTCACATTAATAATATTGTTACTATTACTGCTAATTTTAATACATAAAATTAATACTAAATTCATTTGTTACAATTTTATTTTTGTAAACTTGCAAGCAAAATTACTCGAAAAACTTTTATCCAATATAAGACGTACAGCTTTTATTAAATTAAATTTACTAGCAGCAAATTTGATGAAATCATATTTTTAAACCTCAATTGCTTGATTATCTATCTAACTTCATAAATGTGTTTGTATTAAATAACGAAAAATCCATAAGTAATATCACTATATTACACTGAAATTTTGTACTCTATACGTATGAAAAAAAATTACAAATTCTTTTCCTTTTCATATTTTAAAATCAGTCTAACTTACTTACATCAATATGTATGTTATAATGGATGAGAATTGCATTGAATAAATGTAGAAAAGTCAATATTTACTTATTACTTATTGTTTTTTATTGCTTATTTTTATAACTTATTCTCATCATAATGATAAAAATGCAACGAAAAAAAGCATTGTTTGACATGAAGTGAAAACCTGAAGTCTTCAGTTGTTTTGTTTTGTTTTTTTTCATATATTATTTTGTTTTCTTATCATTTATCATTTTTCAAATTACCAGTTTGTTTATAATTATCTTAGCTACTGAATTAAAGAAATGCAGTGAATTATTCCTTGTTAATGTCTACTATGTGTATAATTCGAAATAATTTTGCTTTTGACAAATGCTTTTATTGAATGAATCAATCTTTTTAAATAATTTATTTAGTGAAAATAACGAAAAAAATAATTTACGGTAAAAAAAAAATATTAAAATAATTAGATTTTATCTTTATTATTATTTTTTCATAATAATTATTAGGAACATTTTTCAAAATATAATTGTGTCAGAATCAAAAAAAAAAAAAAAAGGAACAAAAAGTATTTTTATTTGCTTTTAATATTTGCCTGATAATCACTTTTACTTTATTTTCTAGCATTTACATTATGTATGTAAATGCTTTTTTTGCACTCAATATTGCAATAATTTTCTTTCTTTTTACAATGTGTGCAAAAATTTTTTCAATATTTTTGAATTTTATAAAAAAATATGTATGAATTTAATTAATTCTATAATTTTAATGATAATATTTTTTGAATAAGGTATTAAGATCAAATAAATAATGTATTAAATTTATTGCAAATATCAATGCCAAAGTAAGTTTATTTTGATTGAGAATGGAACTGCAGCAAATTTATATCATTTTGATGACAACATATTACTGATCAAGTATCATCATATCACATTATCAATTATATTTTCAAGAAGTATATTTTTTAGAGTAAAGACCAAAACTTGAAAAATATCGACATATGTCATTATTTTCATTGAAAATTTACTTTCGTCGCTTTCATTTACTTTTTCTGCTTGCTACAATCAATGGATGGATGCAAAGGCTTTGAGATATATTTTCATGTATTAGTTTAGTATATATATGTCTGTTATGTGATGTTTATATCACTTGTGAAGCCTTCCTTAACTTAAGACTCATTTCTAGCTTTTAGATAAAGCTAAAATCATCAAACCTTCTATTTCTAACTTACTTCTTATCCTATTGCCATAGTGAATATTTAACTAATAACTTTTAGCATTATTTATCCTACTAAAATATATCTATTCTATTTTGAACTCATGTGAAATTACAATTAAAATATCATATAATCAAATTTTAATTCTTTTTCTAACATTACAAAATATTTTCTGCAGTAAAATATATTTCTGTAAACAAAAATTATAAAAAAGATTCAAAAAAAAAAAACTGCATTAAAAAAATTTTTTTAAGAATATACTTTTTTAGTCATCTTCATAATACACTATATTTTTCAAGCATTCATTCACTGCAAGCAAACTTTAGATTTTAAAAGCTAAGAAATTTTTGCTTTGCATTTTTTTCTGTTTTTAGCATTTTACATCTTCACATTTCATATTTCTAAAAAGTTTTTATACAAAGCTGACGAGAAATTAGTTCATAAATTCAAAAGATTTTGAGTTGATTGAATATTTATAAAAAATTGAAGGATAATTAATTTTTTGCATCTGATAATGCATATCAACATTTGTTTTCAATAATCATTTGTTATTCAACTTTTTTTGAAACCAATATATTCACAAGCTTTTATTAAAAATTACCTTCCAATTTATAGCTGCAATTATTTTTAATGTTTTTTAAAGGAGTTTATATTTCATTTTAAAACCAAAAAATTAATACTGGTATTCTGGAAAGCTTTGCATTTTCTTAACATTGCTAATAGAATTTATAAATTACCAAAGTATTCATTTAGATTCTTGCTTATTTATTGTCTTTTTAGCTTGAATTTTCAAATTTTGCCATTATAAATAGCCCCTTGTAAAGGATTTATAGGATGAATTCAAATTTGATGTTATGAATTCATATATCTATCTCATTAAGAAGAGCAGTTAAATTGCAATAAAACAAATAATGGCAATAATATTTACTTACTTTTTCAAAACAAAAAATTTTAAACACTACCCATAATTACTTTATGTTTGCAATTTACATCTTAGCCAACTGTTTTCAAAATTTTACACATTCTTACTTTTACTGCAATTTAACTACAAACAGACACATACATCTTTTACTGAATAGTAGAATTGGACTTTAAGTAATAACATTTTGTGTAATTATAAGAAAATTTGTAAACTTGCACAAAATCTGTAATGTTTATATTTTCATTATCTTTATAAAATTATGACTTCATGACACTAAAAAGCTATTTGTAAGAAACAAGAAATATCATAAATAGATTCAAATTTTATTACTAAGCTATCAGATTAGATGCGAAATAATTGTGATTCCTAAAATTGATACTTATTGTAAAATTGGTATAAATGATTAAGTGGTATCATATCTCCCATAAATTTAACTAGTAAATAATTAAACAAATACATTGCATGTTCAAGTTTTTTACTCCAAAACTTGTAATATTTACTTGATGACAATTGTTTAGATCTATCAGTATTGCAATTTAGAAAACGATTTAAATTATTAAATTATTCTTCTATCATTCATACTTAAAAATTTAATTACTATGCATACTACACTTGTTTTTTGATAATAATATTCAATTTTAAGATTTTTATTTCTTTATGAGTGTAAGTTTATCAAATTTTTTAATTGTTTTACTGAAATTTCTACTCTTCACAGCAAAATCCAACTATATTAATTATTAAGTAATTAGGATGTTAGCTGCATTATACCACTTCTATAAATTGTCTGCTCTATCAGAAATTGCCTTATGGTATTAATTTTATTTATTAAATTAGCATGATTTTTTGATTTCCTTTTTGAGAAAATAAATACACATGCTCCAGAAATAAATACAGTTGGAAGCGAAGCAGCCATAACTTCAGTAATGGAATCTTCTGTGCCAGTTAACGCAGAAATAGCAGCAACACCAGTTATGGAATCTGATACAGACAAGTCATCTGATGCTAATCTAGTAAAAGATCATGATGATCAGTTGGGCCCTTTAAAAGAAATTTCATCTCAAGGGCATCGTCTTTCAAAATTCCGATCAGATTCAATAATACCAACTGCAGGACATGAAGGCATTTTGATTGCTCCAAAACTTTATAAAGGAGAATCAATTGCAGTCTACACAAGTGGTGGTGATGCATCAGGTTTGCTATGAATTTCTTAATAAAAACACCGATATTATCTGAAGTCAAACGTTAATTAAAATAAGTTACTAATTAAATGTATTTTGTTTCAAATATATTAAAATGTTATTCTCATACATTCTTCATATAAGATAAGGAAAAATATAGGTATGAACAGTGCAGTACGATCAGTTGTTCGGATGGGCCTTTATCTTGGGTGTCGAGTATATTTAATCTATGAAGGTTATCAAGGTATGGTTGATGGTTGTGAATATATTAAAGAAGCTGATTGGGATTGTGTTTCAAACATTATTCAACAAGGAGGTTTGTCATTTTTCAAAAAGTTATGTAAACGCTTCAAAAATTACATATTTTTTCGTTTGTTTTAATATGTTTTTTATTTATTTATTTATTTTTTTAATAAAATTGAGAATATTCTGCATTCTAAGTGAATTTGAGGTACTATCATTGGATCTGCACGTTGCAAAGATTTTCGAGAACGAACAGGCCGTCTTCGTGCAGCAGAAAATCTAGTCAAGCACGAGATCACTAATTTAGTTTGTATTGGAGGTACTATTTTATTACTGTTAGTTTGGTTTGTATTGAAGATACTATTTTATTATTGTTATAGTCATATTAATTAATTACTTCTAGAGGTATCTTAATAAAAATAATTTCTTCATTGTTATAGGAGATGGTTCATTAACAGGCGCAAATTTATTTCGGCAAGAATGGCCAAGTTTAATTCAGGAACTTGTACAAACAGAAAGAATTAGCAAGGATAAAGCAGAAACATGCAAAAATATTCAAGTTCAAATGATTTAATTTTTTGATTTATCAATGTTAAGTATTGATATAATAATATATGCTATATCTCATTCACATATCTTTTTGCATTAAAAATTTGCATGCAAAATTATTAATAATTTTTTAATTAGTTTTTGCTTTCTTACATTGAAGTGAAGTGATAGTTTTTTCAATTTCATTACTATACTATCTTTTATAACGATTTATTTGCCACTGTTTTTTTAATCATTTTTTAAAATAAAGGCGCAGTGCTTGTTAGTAGAAACAGAAATCTAAAACTTAAAAATTTTCACACTTCTTTTTCGTCTATACTTACCTTGAATTGGTTTTTGTATAGATTGTTGGTCTTGTGGGCTCGATTGATAATGATTTTTGTGGTACTGATATGACAATTGGTACCGATACCGCGCTTCAAAGAATTATTGATGCTATCGATTCTGTAATGTCAACCGCACAAAGTCATCAACGTACATTTGTAATTGAGGTAACACACCTGTTATTCATTATTAAAATCACGGTAATCAATTTAATAATCAATCCAATTAAAACTTGTCATCTGGGAAAGAAAACAAAAATAGAAAAGAAATAAAAAACCGTGATATTTAACGTATTAAAATTAAGAAATAAATGAAATCAGTCCAATAAATATGAGTAATATTTGTTCAAAGATTTTTTCCAATATTCCTTGTTACTGCAAGTTTTTAAAAGTAGCAGTGAAATTATTTGGAGGTCATGGGTCGACATTGTGGTTACTTGGCTCTTGTGGCTGCTTTAGCATCCGAAGCAGACTTTTGTTTTATTCCTGAATGGCCAGTACCTGTAGATTGGCCAACAGTATTATGTCATAAACTTCAAATGATGCGTCATGAAGGATCACGTCTAAATATCATCATCGTAGCAGAAGGAGCTGTTGATCGAGAAGGCAAAGTCATTACAGCTAATCAGGTAATTCACACTGATTTTTTATAGCAAATAAGACTATTTAGACTTAAGATGCAATTTTAATTTAACGTTATAAAATATGGTGATAATTTGAGGAAAAATAAAATGCAGGTTCGGGATATAGTGAAAGAACGATTACACTATGATACACGAGTAACTGTGCTTGGTCATGTACAACGTGGAGGCAGTCCATCGGCATTTGATCGACTTCTGGGATGTCGAATGGGTGCTGAAGCCGTTCTTGCCTTAATGGAAATGACGCCAGAATCAGAACCTTGCGTTGTATCAATTGATGGCAATGCTATTGTCAGAGTACCACTAATGCAATGTGTTCTTCGTACTCAAGCTGTAAATGCTTTTTTCTTCATATTTGTGATAATTTAGGATAAGATATAATTATTTTTTTACTTGTCTGAAACTTTATTTAAAGATCAAAATTAAAGGTGAAAAAAGCGATGGATAACAAAGACTGGGATACAGCTGTGAAACTTCGTGGACGAAGTTTTCAGAGAAACTTGGAAACTTATCGCCTTTTAACCAAATTAGAACCGGAAAAAAACAAAACGTCTGATCAACTTAGATATAACTTTGCTGTTATTAATGTTGGAGCACCTGCTGGAGGTATTTGATTTTACATCAGAGCTAAAAATATTTTATTTTCATTGTTTGTTGTTATTTAATTTTAGAACACAATAGTTTTGGATAAATAAATGGTGGCTTAATTTCAGAAACTAAAAAAAAGTTTTTTATTGTATGCCAGCTAAAACGAAGACAAGTTTAAGCATTATTATACTAAAACTGGATTGTTATTGAAGGAATGAATGCAGTTGTACGTTCATTTGTACGTATGGGTATTTATCATCACTGCAAAGTGTATGGTGTAAAAAACTCATTTGAAGGACTTGCAAAAGGAGATTTGAAAGTAAGTTTAAAACTTATTAAACTCAGTTTTAGATATGTACTTGAGAAATTGAGTTGCAAAAATATTGTTATTGACGCTTATTGTATACCTAGGAAATGTTATGGGGTGATGTAAATAACTGGGTTATGCATGGTGGATCATTTCTGGGAACCAAGAAACAACTACCAGAAAAAAATATGGATCAAGTGGCAGCAACACTACAAAAATTCAACATTCATGGATTATTGATTGTTGGTGGTTTCGAGGTACTATTTGATCAGTTTTATCTCAAAAAAAAAAAAAATGAATACGTTGCTTGAAAAAAAAGGATTATCATTAATTATGCAGTCATATCAAAAAAATAAAAATCTTCAAATATCAGTTTTTAAAAAATTTCAATTTCAAATTTTAAATTAAAAGTGCTTAATATTTCAGGCATATCATTCATGTTTGTTAATTGCACGTGCTCGTAAGCAATATCCATCACTTCGTATTCCACTTTGTATAATACCTTGTACAATCAGTAATAACGTACCCGGTACATCAATTTCACTTGGTTCTGATACAGCAGTGAATGAAATTTGTGATATGATTGATAAAATTAAGCAGTCTGCAACTGGTACCAAAAAACGAGTATTTATTGTCGAAACAATGGGTGGATATTGTGGATACTTGGCAACTTTATCTGCTCTTGCATCTGGAGCTGATGATGCATATATATTTGAAGAAAGTTTCAATGTTAATGATATGATTGAAGATGTTAAGGTAGTTAATTAATTTTCTATCATTCATTAAACTTTAATTTACTCAGCATACATAATGTAATGAATAATTATAAATTATATGTATACTTAGTCGAAAGTGATACTTAGGTTAGAATAATTTCAGTATATAATACCAAATACAGTGAACATATCTTTACAAAATATTAACAAGAGATTCGCCTATTATTAGCATTGTTTTCTTACGATACCAGAAATAGAACTGAACAATTTTTTGGTATTTAATTTAAACTAGTAATTAGTTCATAAATAATTAACAATTTTCTTGAAGGTAATTACTAGAAAAATGAGCACTGGCGTTCAAAGATACCTAATTATTCGATGCGAAATGGCTAATAAAAATTATACAACACAATTTGTCAATCAACTTTTTGCTGAAGAGGGTCGAGGCATATTTTCTACAAGGTAATGTTAAAATCATTTTAATATGACTTAATTTGATGATAATAATTTTAATCCATTAATTTCTTATTTTCATTTATTCAAATAATTTATAAAAGTATCTTTAATTCTTAAAAGCAAAGAATCTTAAAAATACGTCAAGAATTATAATTTAGAATAAACGTGCTTGGACATGCGCAACAAGGTGGTAATCCTACTCCATTTGATCGTAATATGGGAACAAAATTAGCTGCACGCGCATTAGAGTATATGATTACTCAAGCTAAAGAATACGTTAATTTAGCAACTAATGAACGAAATGCAATTCATGATGATAGTGCAACGCTTCTCGGTTTAAGAGTTGGTTTTTTGTTATATCTTTGAACAGATCAGTAATATTTGATTAAATTGGATCAAATTTGAAAAATTATTGAAGGGTCGAAGAGTAGTGTTCACACCCGTAGAAGAATTAGCCAAAGAAACTGATTTTGAGCATCGTTTGCCAAAAGATCAGTGGTGGATGCGTGTACGACCATTGTTAAGAATATTAGCAAAACATGATTCTATCTATGAAGCTGAAGCATTGGCAGTGAAGGATTTTGAAAATGATATCCAATAATTATTTTTATTTTAGTACTGAAGCTAAATAATCATTTAAAAAATTAGTAAAAAAACTGATACTTTACTGGTTATCAGAAATAATTTTGTGTTAATAACTTTCATGAATCTAATAATTATTGCCAATATTAAATAATGTTAATACTCTAATGCAGTGAAATACCTAGCATTCGAAATTTTTTTACTTCTTTCCTCAGTTCAAAAAAATCAAATCTAGATCATAGTAACTTTTTATTGTCAGTGATTTCATTCAATATGCAAATGAGCGGTCGAAATTGTTTACTTTTTTTTTTAATTTTATTTAGATAGAAGTAATAATACACCCGCAATAAAAAAGACACATTTTGTATTATTTGATCCGATCAATCAATTTTATATTTGTATGTGGTTTAGCTCTTGGTAGAGAATGAATTTAATTTAACTAGTTATAAATTTTCATCTTTCTATTTATTCGTTGATTTTTTAAACATTTTTATAACAATATTTAATAAAGATGATTGATCTCTGCTTTATTTTTAATTGTCTTCAACACAATAAGCTAATATTAAGGAAGGTGAACAAATAGTAGTATATCATGCATTATGGTGTATTATATAACAGGGAAATATTTGTAAACGTGTTCAATAATCAAAAAGGTAACAAAACTAAAAGCATAATAAAATATCAATCCAAGAAAATATTTCAAAATTATTCATCGCATGCAGTTAAGCTAATTTGTCATATTTTGTTCATAAATTAGAAAAAAAACTTTTTTGTTTTATAATTATTTTATCAAAATATTACTATTTTATGCATAAGCGCAGTGAATATGAATGAGTACTAAAACAGTATGCAAATTTACACTCTTTGATTCAGATTTGGCATCATTTTCAAGTACGCAAAAGTTAAATCTTACGTCTAGATCAGTTTTTTACGTTAATCAACTGAAAATCGAAATGTTATTCAACGATAACTTTTTCTTAAATATCATTTAAAAAAAAAACGAAAGTGTAAAGAATACTGAAAATACATTTTATCAATTGTTATGACCCAAATCTTTGTACAACAGGCATTGCATCGGTATTTACTGACTGATATTTGGAATTACTGTACTCCATAAAGCAACTTTTAATATCGTTGAATCGTTCAAAACAAGGCAAGTAAGACAAGTTTAACTCTGTTACATTTCCCGATCTCTGCAAAGTAATCACTTTTGTATTGTAAATTTCAATTGCTTGCTTTTTTATAAAATCAAAAAAGAAAAAATAAATATATATAAGAATATAATTTGTTACCTGGTCACAAAGTACAAGACATTTTGACCCTGCAATTGTTCTCGCAACTCCATTTTCTATGCAACACGGCGTATGATCTATTCCACGAGCTGCACAGTATGTTATAGCAGCAATTGCTTTCAATGGACAATCATCCAAATGTAAGTAAATTGCCTAAATTATGCATTCTTCTAGCAGTTCCACAACCAAATTTAAATTTATTACTAATTAATTATGTCTTTTTTTAAAGATTATATTTACAATAATTTTTTTTAGGTGCAGAAATTTAATAGTTAAAAATTGCTTCTTTAAGTATGCAAAAGTTCAATTTATAACCTGCAAATTATTCTTTGTATAAGTTTTAAATGAGCATTTCTGTAAGCAACTATCTGGAAGATGTTGATCAAGACAACAATCATGGAACATTTCATCAGCTAATTGCTCAGATGTTAATCCTTCTTGCTAAAAAATATTCATTTCAATCTACGAATTACTACTGCTTAAAATTATTGCTTTGTTAACTTCTAACAATAAAACAACTATTATAACTTATCGTTTTCATTGACTGTAATTCACAAAAAGTATGTGATATATATTTGTGATAAATATCATCGTAAAGTAAGTTATTTTCTGGAAAAAAAGTACCATCAAGTTTATAAAAGTTTCTAATTACCTAGAGATGAGACATATTATGAGTAGATCCTAATCAAAAATGAATACTTTGGATAAACGGGTTTGTATTATTAATTGCTATTTATAATTATAAATGAAATAACATCCTGCACTTATTCCTGAGATCATTATAATGATTATCCAATTTTGAATTAACTTCCATAATCAATTCAGTTACTCATGACTAAACTGAGTTCTAGTTTATTATAATTTTATAATTTAAATACACCTTTGTATCATAAAAATGTTCATTAGTTTGAGGATGAAAGGCAAAAGTTTTGGAAGATCTCGCACGTGCTTTTGAGTAACAACCATACTGTCCACATGTATATCCAAATGCGCATCCACCAACACACGTAGGTGCCACGTTTGTTTCACATCCGTACCCACCAGTGCAAATTCCAGATGATACACACGCTTTGCTCACATCAATACTTATGTACAGAAGAATAGTATTCAATAAACCACTATTCATTGCTTTTTATCAACAGAATAAGTAAATTTAATTAGTCAAATTCTATAAAATATCAAGTGAAAAAAAAAGTAAAAGTATTTAAAATGCAGATTTGCATTTATATTCAAAATACAAAATACAAACTTTAATATTTGACATGAAAAATAACTACTAAGCAAAGTCAAAGTTGATCATTAATTAAAATATTTCATTTTTGAAATGATCAAAAAATAAATGAAAAAGTTTAATTTTACTTTGGTAAAATTTTGTCTGAATTTATGTGCTACAATTATTTGGAAGTTATACAGTGTGGTGCTAAAACTATAAACATTTACTACTAATAAAAGTATAGTATCAGAAATTAAAATTGTAGGAGATAAAAATGAAAAAATGGGCTGGAAAAGACTGATTATGATCACATCGACTGATCAGGTAATGATAATTCACGGATAATTTCAATTTTTCAAAGTTTATAAAGGAAAGAAATAGTTGCAAATCTCCTCCCATTGCCAATGAAAGTGATTAGTACTCACTCAAATATAATTACTAAATTTAATATTATATTTGTATGCTATGCTTGCATATACATAAGCATGATAATAACGATAATGATAAGGAATGTAATCAGCAGTAACCGGCTATTAAGCGCTTTCATCCACTTCTATGAGTAAACAATTTTTTCATCACTTTTATTCATCTTACGCATACTTCTTTTAAAATATAACCAATTTATTCAGTTACTCATCAAATGCTTACTTTTTTCACATTGATGACGTCTTAAATTTTAATTGCATTTTTGTTCTAGTTTTTAAAATTAAACTAATTTTTGCTGCAAATTCCATTGCATTATAAAAATAGCTTTGCATCATACACAGAGGATGACATTTTTAAATCAACTTTATGATAAATATTAAAGAAATTTTGTAATCTATTTGTATAATACATATTGAAGTCAGTCAATTATACGGTATTAAGATTAAGCTTATTTCATTGTAGATTGTTAAATTACTCCATACTTATCAATTAGCATTTCTTATTTTTGGCAAAATTTTGAAAAATTTTAAAATGACTATAAATAATAAATCAAAATAATCATGGCTAATATGATAAGATTTTAGTTTTACTCTAAAGAAACTTTTGTAAAATAAAAACGTATAATAATTAATAAAAGTTTGTTTCAACAGTAAGATCAAATAAAATCACAAAACATTGCTTAATATCTACAAAAAATTGGAATCATTTGTGGAGAAAAAAAAAAGTATTAAAGTGATAAGTGAGAATTTAGTGCGAAATATCTTTTTTCTAGAAAATATGTAAGAATAAAATCAACAAATATTATATGAAATTTAATTTTGCAATATAGCAAAGTTATGATGGCATGTAATTTAATATATAACTTTCTTGTCATCTTTATTTTGCTGAAATCTTGAAAATATATAATGAAAAGCATTAATTACTTGAAAAGTAATTTGAATCATTTCATGGGAAACTCGTTTTTTCTTATTCATTTTACATCTTTCTACTTATTCTTTAATTAAAAATTGTAAAAGATAACCAGTGATAAATCTCCTCTTTTTTTTTTCTTTAAGAAACTTGTTAAAATAGTATTGCAATTTTGACTTTCACATTTTTTCCATAATTGTTATCATCTGGTTTTTGCAAAAAATATTGAGAGGAAAAGTTCAAGTAGTCATCAGCAATGCTTAAAGAAAATTACCTAAAATAAATATACAAAAATAATTTATAATTAATATTTCATAGCCAGTCTTTAGAATTTTACTTAAAAACTAATATTTGCACAAACATTTTATGTATTAAAATCATTAAAATATTACTTGCTATTTATAAAAAATTTGTGTACAAAATATTAATCACTGCTATGAAATACAATACTGTATTATATTACTTAATGGACTTAAATAATGTAATTAAAAAAAGATTATTTCAAGGACGCAGTTGCCAAGTGCATTCAAGATTTTCACTTTTACTTATTTTGACAATTACTTTTTTTGAAAATTCAGAAATAAAAGTAATTGTTGAGAAGAAAAATTGCTTATTTTCGTGCAACAATGAGTAAATACACTAGAATCAAAAAATTCAAATTGTACAAAAAATCACTACTGTATATCCGACTTATGCAATCATTTTTTCTTTTTTTTGGAACAAAAATTAAGCATGCTTCATTTTATGATCAAGCATTTGAACTAATTAAATGTATGAAAATGTTGATGACTGAAGACAGTTTAGAAATCTGGCTAATATTCAGAAGTGGCTATTGTAAATTTCGTATCAAAACTTGTTGCGCTTTAAAATTATGCATCTAATTTATTCATATCCATATTTACACCAAAAAAACAATATCTAATATCGTAACTCACAAATCCATAACAAAACGACTAACTGACTTCGCATTATCAAGAAAATCTTTCTAACAGAAAAAAGACAGATGGCAAAGTGCAATTTGACTTAATTTCTGATGAATTAATGTCAGTAACTTCATTACAATCATCAACTGCAAAATGCAAATTAAGATAATATCATTTGCAATTGACACGTTTAAATACAGATTCTTAGCCACAATTTTATTCAATGTTCATATTGTGCAATGATTGCTTCGTATATCCTCTTGTCAGAAGCATCTGTCTTGAATGCATCTTTACTACAGAAATTGTTAATTGCAATATGGATAGTCTGACATAACACCTCCTGCCTGTACAGAAATTTGGATATGTATGTACATAATTGGAAGACATATGAACTCGCACTGTTTTTTGCGACACTAGCACTTCTCAAATTCTCTTCATAATAACGATACCCTTACATTTTTATATAATGCAACGTCAACTTCTCATTGATGCAACGTTCATCATATACGTGGAAGGCTTACTTTTATAGTCTGGATGTTTAATTCTAGAATTAGAATTAGCAGAAGTTGGTGTTTCATTTTATCGTAATTTCTGGTTAATATATAGTTTTCGATGTGTTGTTATTCGTGCTATTTATAGTTGAATGTATGCATTAGTAGCATCAATTTTGTGCTTTCATTTCATGCGTTTTACCTTTTTTTTACTGCTTTTCATTGCATTTTTGCTGTAATAAAGAAGTAATTTTCATAAAAAAAATGCAGTAAGGACGGCTACGAATTCAAGAATTTGCTAATTTCAACAATTCATACTCTTTATTGCGTCAATTTAGACGCATCATTTATTAAAACTTGGCTGCGTGAAATTTTATTGTTACTCATTTGTTTATTAAGACTTGGCTGCGTTAAATTTTATTGTTACTTATTGAATCAGCAATATTAGATGCTATAAAAAACAGAAAAAAGAATGACATCAAGGTTTTGAGCGCATTGTACTATCATTATGGACATCACTTATTATTAATTCTTTGTTTCGTTCTACGTTTTCGTTGAGTAATACGTTTGCTACAATGAAAACGATTAATAATTATTAGATATTAGCATAGTTTAGTAGCAAACTGCGAGAAATACTCGGTCAGGAATATCGCAATGGGACGGAGGTACCTACTCTCGCTGTTGGTTTGTTTATATTTGGCTGAAGGTTCTGAATTTTCATCTGATGATATCGTATTATCTGCTGAGCGAGTGATTGATATATCAACTCAGGTTGGAAATTTTGTCAATTTAATTGAGCTTTGTTTCTTGCACTTATTTAAATACTACTACTGCTTATTACAATTATATTGAACTTGTTTCACATGGGATGAAATTCTTAATTCATTAAATACATTTAATATTATTATGTAATGTATCAAAAAGAAAAAAGAAAAGTTTTTGCAAACAAAGGTTTTGTAGAAAATCCAGCTTAATCTTTTCTATCACCATTTGTGGGATTTCTGAAAATGACTGGACATTATTTTAAGATAGTGAAAATTGCTGTCAAATATGAAGTACAGAATAATGGTGGAAAAGAAATCAACAGCTTTATACACCTAGTTCATGAAATAGAGTACTCTCGGCTTGCATTTATTTCTGCTACTGATTCTGATAAAAATGCGAAATTGAGAGTAACGAAAATTGAGCTTTCGAAATCCGATTTAAAACAAGGATTTGTAGCCTATAAGGTTTGTTTCAAATTTCGGATAAATCATTTGCCTTTTACTGTGTTGCTAGAGAATTATATCGCAAAAATTCTTGAAAAATCGTCTTTTAGGTAGAACTGCTGAATATTATTCCATCGAACAATAAAGCTTTTGTTACTGTAGAATATCAACTTACAGAATTTTTAGAACCTTATCCAACACATATTACTCAAGCGGAATCGCAGTAAGTTTTCATCCGTTTAAAATTTTACGCGATATTATTCACATAGAGATTGTTAAATCTTGCATTTTAAGGTCAAGGTTTGTTAGATTGTTCGATTTATCGTATTCAGGATAGTCAGTTTTGTATGTAAAATATATTTTGATATGAGATCTGGAATTTGGTGCAGTAACATAGTTTTATTTGTAAATGTGCGTTAAGCTTTAAAATCTTCTGTTTTTCTTCTGAAAATCTTGATAAAGTAATGCTTTGTACAATTCATGATCAAGAATGTGACTGTGAGCTAAAATTCAACTAATTAGCAATTACCATTTGTCATGTTGATGTTAATTTTTGAGTCTTTCAGATTTGTTATATATAAGGGAAATGCGCACATTCCAAGTATTTATCCAGTTAAAAAAGAAAAAACTATAATAATTCTGGCGAATGGAAAACTCGAATCTCATACCATGGTATCTCCTACATCAGTTGATGGCAACAGAATCACATATGGTCCATATCTGGATCAAAAACCTTTCACAACTGTGAGTTTTTATTCTCATGTATTTATCTTGTTTTCGCAGCTTATTAAATTTATTTGTGGAAGGAACTTCGAGTCATAGTTTGAAATTGCTTCAGTGAGTCCTTAAATTTATTTTAGGTTGATTTTGTTGTTCATTTTGAAAACAATTCTCCTTTCGTCATAGCAACAGAAATCGTGAGATTGATTGAAGTTTCGCATTGGGGGAATATTGCTATTGAAGAAATGATCAGTGTCGTTCATAAAGGAGCACAGCTTAAGGTATATGTGGTCATATCTCTTACTATACACAATTGTCCACAACATTTGTGGCTTTAATTCAAAAAAAAAAACACATACTATTTTTAGGGTTCATTCTCTCGACTTGATTTCCAGATGGATCGAAGAGGTAATAGAAGACCAGTGGTGACTCAATATAAAGTATAAATTTTTATGACATTAAACAGTTCTTTTTTGTATTGTTTGTAAGAAGCTATTTCGTTGTATTATACCATTTCAGACTTTGTTACCAGCTTCAGCTAAAGACATTTATTATCGTGATGAAATCGGGAATATTTCAACTTCAACTGTAAGAAAGATGACAGATGCTGTTGAATTGATCATACAGCCTCGTTTTCCTTTATTTGGAGGATGGAAAACAGACTATGTTCTCGGTTACAATGTCCCAGCTTATCAGTACCTTTATTCATCTGGAAATAAATTCACATTAAAGATGCGAATCATTGATCACCTTTTTGATGACGCCGTTATTGAAAACATGAAATTAAAAATTGTTTTACCAGAAGGGAGCAGGTAATAATATTTGTTTAATATAAGTACAAGTTAGTTATTGTTAATAAAACTTTTCAAGCATTCATGAATGTAGTTTCCAGAAATATCAAATTGACAACGCCTTATCCGATGAAAAGGCACCCAGATGAACTTCACTTTACGTATTTGGACACTACTGGGCGTCCTGTCATAACAGTAGAAAAAAATAACCTCGTCGATGCTCACATACAAATGTTTACCGTACGCTTTCTTACATAAAACTTGTGTTGTTTTGTAAAAAGTTAGGATTGATTTTGTCACTGCTTATCATATTGCCAAAGTATTACCACTTTATTTAAATATTTAAACTAATCTCTTGCATGTTTGTTTTGCCTTATAAATTTATAAATATTACATTTTTTCTAGTTGCATTACGAATTTAATCGAATGCAGCTTTGGAGAGAACCATTCTTAGCTTGTGCCGCTTTTGCCGTATTGTTCTTCGTGGTTATTGTTTATGTTCGGTTGGATTTCACTATTTCACCGGTAAACTAATCTGTTTAAAGTTGAGCCAGTCTAATTTAACCTGTATTAAACCCTCAGTCATTTAGTAATTTTCTTCAATTTAGAAATTTGAAGCAGAACTTTCTTTAACAACAAATTTAAAATTTAATTTTCTGCTATTTTCGTCACTATTAACGATAGCGTGTTCTATGAAACACTAGGAGATAGGTAATAAAATCGATAAATAAAATAGAGTAATTTTTTCTAGTCAAGTTGCACGTGTTTTATTTTTTTAGAAAGTGAAATACCAGTGTTCTAAAATTTTTAATGTGTATTTGACAGGATGTTGCAACGGAAAGTCGTCTGCAAGCTCAAGGACAAGTAGAACAGCTAACGGATCTTCATGCTGATCGATTGAAAATATATGATTTGTTTTCGGATGCCATTCATAAATTTAAAAATAATAAGGTGTGGTTCTCTCTACTTCATCATATCTCAGTCAAAGAAGGATGTGGTTCTTGAGATTGTTCGTAGTTTTTATTACCGAATTGGGCTGATTAAAAAGTGATTGTTGTGATGTTTTTTTTTCGAAAATTAAGTTTAAGTTTGTGTAATTAAAGGATATCGCTATGTTTACAACAGTAAGGAAGAAGGCAGAGAACGACCTAAAGATTGTGGGACAAGCTATCAATGACTTACAGAATGAATTAAAATCTACAAATTCTGACATTTCTGATAAGGTCAGTATTCATTCCATCTTCCTAGAAGTAATGTCTAATAAGAATAAAGTAATACCAAATAGGTGCGCTTAGAACTAGAATTTGGTTTGATTTCTTTCATTCAAATTTATCTTGTATTAAAACTCTCCTCATTAAGGGCATACTGCGTATGAAGAAAACTTATTAGAATTCAAAATTTATTGGCTGAAAATACAAGTCACTTATTAATATTTGCACATATTTTTCAGCTCAACGAAGTCAATAAAACGCACAGATTGGTTATGGACAATATAAGTATTTATGTGGGACAAGTAAAATTTTGAAATTTAGTTAGCCTCAAGTGGTTCTATTCTGTCATTAGGAAGTATGAGCAAAAATAAAGAAATTATACTAAACTTCATGGTACATCGTGTTTTCATTATTTAGAGCTATATTATCATCTGTGATTTTTTCATCGTGAATAATTAAACAAATCGCGCACAGGTTTTTTTTAGAAATATCCACGAAAGTGTTCATAAATTTTTCTATTTTGATTATGTTACGAATTTAACATTTAAAAACACGATGCCCTGCTTACTTGCTTTTGCTAATATAAAGAACCAAAATGTTAGATTGTCCGAAGGATATGTTTTTATGTTTCGATACTTGTAACTGTCTCGCTCGTTCTTTAGTAATTGTTGAAATATTTTATAACAAATTAATGAAGATTCGTGTTATTATATTTTTCATTTAAGGCAGAACGCTTTGTGAAGGGACAACTTTCGAAAGTTGCTTTCGCTGATGCTGAAAAATCCTTTACACAGAAGCTCAATGAAGCGAAAGAAAAAATGGATTCCGTGATTTATGCTCTATAGATAAATTATTGAATATACATTTTGAGGACGGAGTCAAGTATTATCGGGTGTGGCCCAAGATTTATTTCAATTTTTTTAACTGAGCGAAGTTGAGGAATAGTTTCATTTAAAAATTGATGTTCTGGAAGCAGAAAACAGACAGTATTTAATTATTTTGTTTTGAAAATGATAAGTTCTTGAAGATGCAAGAAGTTCGTAATCAACATAATGTTGTTAAGTCTTTTTTTTTGTTATTTAAACATATGTTTGATTAAATTATCACAGTTATTATCGTACTTAATCCCATTTACGCTTTTCTGTTGGAGTTTATTGAAGTATTTGACAGTTTTTATGTTCCGTCATGAATGCACTTCAGTTACAACCTGTTTTTGAGAAATCTCAAAAATACCGTTGCTTTAGCTGGATGAATTGAAAAGATGAAACTATATCAGGGTGTTGGTGGGGAGTTTTGGTTATTTTATCTCTGGAACAGAAAATTTCATTCTAGGAATATTGATTCTTTGTTACTGTGTTTTGGATTTTGTGTGGAATAAACATAGGTCCTAGAATCCATATTTGTTCTGTTCTTTGACTGTTTGTTTTACAAGCTCTCCTTATATGGTTCCCAGGTTTCTTCATGGAAAGAAATCTTGTTATGAATAATCGTGAGTGTCACTAGATTTTTCCTGAGTTGTGGACTTGAAGGAGTGTAGTGCATTAGGAGCTGAATGATTACTAAAACGATACTAATATAAATTAGCTTGCTGTAAAGTTTTGTTCGGGAATAGTGCTGGGAGATTATGTAGTTTGTGTATTGTGAATTCTCGCAAGAATTATTGGTCTAATTACTCAACACTCAATTCTCTGCCATTATGTTTGAATGAAATATTCTTTTAAATGTAATAGCGAAAGCCTAGTGCATTAATTTTGATTCTTTCAGACATTGCTGATATATATTGGAATTACTACGCGCTTGATGATATACTGGCATGACATACCGAGGAAGCAGTGGCAATGGTCTAAATTTGGGGTATGAAAACAATGGTGGAATATTTATGGAGCGTGAGAATGATGAGTTAGTTGAGCATTTGTCCGGAAAAGTTGCAACTTTAAAGAAAATTACTATTGCTATTGGAGATGATGTACGAGAGCAAAATCGTTTGTTAGGTGAAATGGAAAGTGATTTCGATGCGTCGAAAGGTTTCCTTGGATCGACGATGCATAAATTGAGGCAAGTATCAAAAGCTGGTGGGAAAAATTTGACGTGTCATCTAATTCTGTTTGCGCTTTTTGTGTTCTTGATCATATACTATTTGATTCGTTAGTTTCATCGGGAATGGGTAGATTCTTTGTTAATATGTGATTCAGAAAAAAGTGATATCTTTTTTGTTATTTATATACTGCTTCTTGCATGTTTAATTTTCTTTGCTGTCGAAAATATTTATAACTTTAAGAAAGGATGCATCTAAAAAATTGTTCATTATTCCTTGTTTTCTGTTTAGTTCGGTAATTTCAAATAATACAGTTGCAAATTATAGAGATGACATATCTTCAGTTGTATTGTCCTTGTAATCTTCCAATATTACTGTACTCATTTATAAGTAAATTTTTTGCGAAAGAAGTCAAGTTGTATCATGTCAAGTTGTATCATTTTCTTAGCATCTTACACGGACATTCTCATCTACTGTATATTATTTAGTGAGTATGAATAAGTTTGGCTTACGCACAAGGATATAGTTGACATGGTCTGTTATTTCCTTCCAGATATTTCTTTTTGCTTTTTAACACTTTTTAACAGATGTGGAACGTTCTTATGTATAGTTAGGGTAACGATTTTTTGGTAAGTCTTGTTATCTTTTGAAGTGCAAAACAAAACTTATTTGTCAGTGATCGATGATGTACGGCCAGATTTCATCACAAATTTCCAGAAATAACATCAGTAAATCCATTTTGTAGCTTCTGACTAGTTTGCTCAATCCATGAAAACTTTTTTCTGTAGTTGATAGAATGAAGAGAGAGTGAACTGGAGATGACTTCTCAAAGGTACTTGTGTATTTTGCTGTTCGATATGGGATTGAAGTAGTTATAATGCTTACTATCTTTTCTTTGCAACAAAAAAGTTAGGTGGGCGCGATACTTTGCGAAAATCTGAGACAATTATAACTTCCTCATGTATTATTTATGTGGAGAGTATTGTGCGTCAAAGCGTCAATAAAGTGGCAACTAACTTTGCAAGACTGCTGTAAAAGCAACTGTATAGACTGCATGAATAATTTATGCTCGAATACTTATTACAATTTCAACTCTAAAATAAGATGTAAAGCAAAAGGGTGGATCTGAAGCATGGAACCTCACATATGTGCTTCTCTAATGTTTACTAACAATCAAATGAATCGGAAGGAAACGACTAGAAACTGTGAAATATGATAGCAGGAGTCCTTTTTTGCTAGCAGTTCGTAATATCGGTTAAAGTCACGACCAGCAGTAAATAGTAATTTTCGCATACTTTGCAAGCTTCCAAGCTACGTCTTTTGAAGTTTCATTCGTTTACGATTTATCTGCTTTTCATTTCAGTTCTTAGCTGTGAATAATTGTCACTACCACGCATCATTTATTGAATTTTCTCATTCTGTTGATCAAGACATCCAAGTAACACTCCAGATCATGGCAATACTTTCAGGCATTACATTGCTAGGGGTTAAATCTACAAAAGTACTTACACGAGATTATTTTCTACATTTAAACATCAATGCTCAAAGATTTGTGCATGTTTTGAATATCTTTGCTTTAATCTTTTGGATGCAACTGCTTGCTAGAAGATAAACATCGTGATCATCATTATAACAAACATCACTTACTCTACTACGCTTATCACTAATTTCTTGCACTGATTGGTTAACATTACAGCATTATGAACGTTTCTGGCATGTGATAGCAGTTTCTGAAGTTTATTTATGCTTTTATAAAATTAAAAAATATTTATTTGTTTATTGTAAATTTTTATTTGTAATAGAGTATTCTCAGACTTCTATGAAGCATGAAATAATCGTCTGACTTCAGTTCTTGGACTACAGGACAGAATTTTGTAAAATTCTTAGCAGATTTTAAAAAATACTAACTAATCGATAGTCAAAAAACTGATAACATAGAAGTTTTTACAAAAACAAGTGAATAAGAAAGCAGTTAATTCTATCAGTTCCATCCAGTTACTCACATAGTCTTTGAAATTTTAGGTATCAGCTATAAAGACTATTTTATTCTTAATGAGGTAGTGCACATTCAATTACGGTATTATTTGTAGACAATGCCAAATTTATGAATGTAAGGAAAAGTATGTGTCCTATGATTAGTATAAGAACCATCAAGGTAAGCAATTACAAACGACCATTAGTTAATATTATGGTACAAAGAATTAAAATAAGCAGTACTTGTCTTCTAAGAAGTGATTCATTTCACAGTGTCTTGTTCATAAATTTCATTTCTTACTCCAAAATTTTGCCCTTTTTTGACCTTTTATTTACATACATTTTCATGCGTATAACTGTTGCAATCACACTTTCACTGACTTCATCTGAAATGTGCTAAATCTAGTTATAAAACTACGCTGTGCATGATACACTTCAGCAAGTAAGGATTTAAAATCCAGTAAGAAGTTTTGTCGCTCGGTAGAACTTAATGCAAGTAGTTTTGCATCGGTCAACCTTGAAATAACCGACATTCATTAGTTAGAATGAATGCTGGCGCAAAATTTGTTATTAGTTTTATTTATATAACAAAGGCTAAAGGTCAAGTTACGGGTAGGATTGCTTTTGAAGTAGCTTAATTGCTGGCATTCATTAACATTAGGTCCACCAAGATTGAATTAAGCTATTCATTTCAATATCAGTTGTTTGAGTATATCAAGCTTGATATTGCGGTTAAGCATAAATACCCAAATGTGTGTCCTTATTGACATATGTACTGAAGTATTAACAAAATGAAGCTTTTGATGTAAATAGATATAATTTTCCATAATGCTTGTGTCTATAAATTGTAAATGCAACATGATTTTAAGCTTACTTCGCTATCAAGTCAGTTAGCTTTCGTTTTGTTGGGATGTGTAGTGGAAAATAATATTTACAAATTTTTATATAGTTTAGGATGCGCTTTGCTGAAACTAAGATATAGTTTTAGAGGACTTACAAATTGTTTGCAAGCGCTTGAAAACATGGATGAAAGCGGGGAAACAGTAAGAGAGTTAGATGATGATGGTCAAACAATTGATGAACTTATGAGTAGCCAAATGGGATTGACATATAAGTTTGTTTTTATTAAAAATTATTATTGTTATCGTAATAAGTTATATATTGTAAGTAATTGCATTACAGATTAAAAAATGATAAACTTAAAACAAATCTTAAAAAATTGATTGCCCCTCTTTCATGCAGTTCAGTTTTCAGCGATTTCAATATATTGCCGGGTTTTATTAACTTCGACGTTTTTTCTGTTGATTTGAGCACAAAATTGACTCGAGATATTACACTGAAAATACCACTGGTTTCATCTCCAATGGATACAGTTACTGAAAGTGAAATGGCAATTTCTATGGCGGTATGTAATTTATTCAGCTTTATATTTTTCTATACACATGCTTGGTAAGTCTAGTCCAGTTTGTAAGTATTTTATTGAGTAAATTTCTTGCTTTTATATTTCTGTAAATAACATAATTTTTTTTAGCTACATGGTGGTATTGGTATCATTCATGCGAACTATGCTTCACTTGATGATCAAATTAAAGAAGTTGTCAAAGTAAAAGTAAGATTTTGTCTAACTCGTATTAATTGTATTGTTGAATCACTTTTATATTTTCCATGCTTTCGATAGATCTATTTTATGTATAAGATTTGTTGTGTTCAGTCAGAAAATTAAGTTGATTTAGTTGTATTTGGTAATTTGTTATTATTCAATGGATCAAATTTGTGTTTTATCGCAGAACAAACTAGTAGTTCTATAATCTATAAAAGAAATGAAAATATAAGTCAGGAATCATATTGGTCTTTTTGATGAATTTTGCAGCGCTACAAACAGGGGTTTATTTCGCATCCACATTGCATCAAGAAGACTGATTCAGTACTAGATTTACTGCAAATAAAGAAGAAGTACGGTTTTACAGGAACACCAGTGACGTCTACAGGGGCTGTTGGGGGCAAACTTCTAGGTTTGTTACTACGAAAGTCAACTTTTGCTTTTATTTTATTATCTAAAGTCAAAAACATTTATCACTCTTTGTATATACTTTTTATGTTTTCTGCCAGAAAGTTCAATTTTTCTTAGGATTGGTCACCTCGCGAGACATTGACTTGATTGATGAAAGCAAATATTCTTGCACGAAAATATCAGATGTGATGGTTCCTTTAGAATCTCTTATAACAGGGACCGAAGATCTAACTCTAGAACATGCATACAAAATTTTAGAAACTGAGAAAAAGGGTATCAGTCCATCTTTTTTTGGATTCAACTTATTTTTCCCTCAATATTTAATAGTTTTTCATGGATAATTGTGTCAAAGCATACTAAAATATCAGTATGAGTGCAATTATTTTCATATTATTTTTAATTGTGGATCCAATAAATATTGATTTAATGTCTGTTATTTCAGGAAAACTACCCATTGTTAACAGCAATAATGAATTGGTATCTTTGATAGCTCGAAGTGATTTGAAAAAAGCTCGGGATTTCCCATGGAGTTCCTATGATTCAAAAGGTCAGTTGAGAGTTGGTGCAGCTATAAATACTCGTGAATCTGCTAAAGAAGCAGTGAAGAAGTTGGCTGAGGCTGGTGCTGACGTCCTTGTTATTGTACGTTTCTTCTATATTCTATTTTGGTACCAGTCATTTTTTAGCTTAATACTTTTCCTCAAAATTTATTGCCTTTACACTTTAAAAGTAGAGTGCTGTGAAACTTATATCGACTGACTTTTTTAACCAAATTTATCATGAGCAGTTGGCAACACATGTTTATATAACCTAAACATTTTTGCCTACTTCCAGTTAGCTGCTTGCCATGCATAATTCATTGCAGATTATTAATGCTTTGGTAATTCTAGGACTCTTCTCAAGGTGCGAGCATATATCAAGTAAATCTTTTACACTGGATAAAGAAAAAATACCCAAAGAGACCACAAATAATTGCGGGCAATGGTAGGAATTTGCAGAATATATATTCTTTAATATAACAAAAGTTCGCATAATTACTGGTGACTTCAATTTTTTGCTCGCTCTGAACTAAAAACTTAATACATAATTTTTCGGGTGATCAGAAGGTTGTCATTAGTTCCTAAACACTCAGTAGTTATGGTGAAGCATCTTCGAAATGTAGAAAAAGAGATGTAATGATGTGTATGTACTAATGCTGTAAAATTTTTCGTTTGATCATTTCCTTGTTTTAGTCGTGACGAAAAAACAAGCTGCGATTTTGATAGCAGCCGGAGCAGACGCAGTTCGTGTGGGTATGGGAAGTGGCTCTATATGCATCACGCAGGAAGGTACGTATTTGTTTTTTCTAATATTGAAGCATCGGATCATATATTTTTATACTAATTTATTCATTCTTTAACACTTATTTATTTATAATATTTATTAGCCTATCTATTAATATGTTTATGTAAGGGTTATACTGTAGTGACTTCAAATTTTTTCAACTCCAACTTTTATAGGTTTTATAGATGCAATTTATTTCAGTTACTGCTGTTGGACGAGCTCAAGGTACTGCTGTTTATCGAGTTGCAAAATATGCACGACTACATGGTATTCCAGTCATTGCTGACGGTGGAATAAGAGATGTTGGTTATATCACGAAGGTGAATTTTTTTAAAACTATTGAAACGTGTTTCAAGCAATTTTTCTGACTGCTGAAGTCTTGATGCAAATAGTTTAGGCTTTGGCTTTGGGAGCATCGACAGTCATGATGGGTGGTCTTTTAGCAGGTACAACAGAAGCACCCGGAGAGTATTTTTGGGGTCCGAGTGGTGTACGGCTAAAAAAATATCGTGGAATGGGTTCTATAGATGCTATGAAAGCGAATATCAGTAGCCAGGATAGATATTTTAATAGGTTTTTTTTTGTTATTCTACATCGTTTCCATCCTCAAGTTAACTTAAGGAAGACTTTGTACATGACAAAAATTCAATTTTGCTTACTATCAGTAGTTTTTTCAGCGAATCTGATGCAATCAAAGTTGCACAAGGAGTATCAGCAACAATGAGAGATAGGGGAAGCGTACATAAATTTGTTCCATATTTAGTGCGAGGAATTCAGCATGGTTTTCAAGATATCGGTGTCAGAGATTTAGAAGAATTACGGTGCTTTTTCGCTTTTTAAAATTTTTTAGCTTCTTTTTGTAGTTGCATTACCAAAACTACTGCTGCGCATATTAATAAATTATGGCATTTTCAGGGTGGGTGTTGTCCGCGGTGAAATCAGATTCGAGCTTCGATCTAACAATGCGCAAGTGGAAGGAGGCGTGCATTCATTACATTCGTGAGATTTATAAATTTAACTTTAATTTTTATTTCAAAGTTGTATAATATGAAAAACTTGGTATTAAAAACATTTTATAATCAGAGTATTCTGCTTCAGATTAATTTATTTCGTTTTCAGTTATGATAAACGTTTGTACTAAAGGACAGTGCGGTATCTTGTCTCAATCATTGAAGCAGGGAAAAGTTTTATTTTTAAGATACATTCTCTATTTCTGTAAATTTTGGACTGATATGATTTTTTCACTTTACTATGCACGGCTAATCTCCATCTTATGAAACAGATTCTTGCTTTGTATTGAAACATGAATTTTTTCGTTTGGACCACATAAGCATTGTTATTTTTGTTTCTTGGTAATTCCTTGAGGCAACAATAGATATGACATATTCATACTGGTTATTATTTTTATGTCTCCTCACCACTCGATTCCTGGTGCATAATTATTGTTCATCTTAAATACTACTCTGGTTGTTGTCTCTCACTTACATTTGTTGTATCTGATGATGGAGATTTTAATGTTTGTTGTTTGAACGTTAATATTTTGTTATTTGTGATTATTGCTGACTGTTGTTTTAATATTAGTGAATCTTAAAAGTAAATTTTGTTTTATTTACAACGTACTTGATTATAGTGTAACTAATCATCTTGTCGAACATTGATGTATATCGAAATTAGAGTGCATATCGTTATCCTGTGCACGGTGAAAAAAAAGTTTGCAGATTCTAAAAATATGTAATAGGAATCGCTGTTTTAGAGAGGAAGACTATATTTCTGACTTATTTGTCTTAGTTTTGATTGTGAATAGGGACGGAATATTAAAAAGGATGTCCAGGGCTGAGGTATGCCGTTATCTACTTTGGACATCATATGATGGCGCACGATTTATATCTATTGCTGATGGGAATGCCAGATTCGGCGTGCTTGGGTTTCTTAAAGCACTTGTGAAAGAAAGTTTTCCGGATGTGGGAGAACAGTTAAAAATGTCACAATCAAGCAGGTTTGCCAGTCATTTTATCCATTCGTTCCTCATTTGAGATGATTTAAAAATCCAGATTCCATGATTTAGAACTGATGCCGGTGTGCATGCTTTACGAAATGCTTTCATTGTACAAATTCCTATTATGAATGCCGACAGAGCAAAAAGTAAGTTGCTGCATGACTGGAATCAGAGAGCTGATGAATGCACAGGCAAATCCATACGGGTTCTTGACTTCCATAATGTTTCGAAGGGTTTCTGTTCGAGAAGAAATGTATCTTACAGGTGGTTTTTGAAATTAATTCAGCACATTTTACGTAAATAATTAATCATTTATTCTGATTTGTTCCTGCATAGAAAATACAAATATCGATTAGCCGTGGCAGATAATGAAAACGAATGGCTAAAATATATTGAGCATCCCTCCACATGGCAATTTGCTGAGAAGCCGTACATGTGGTTTTTACCGAATGGCTTTGATATTCAGAAAGCTGTAGATGCTTGTTTATTATTCAAAGTAATCTTTGTTCATCGGTGACTTCATTCTTTAATGAATTTCTTTTATAAAACTCTGCATATAACAGTGCTTAATAAGATTTCATTTTATGGTACGCACAATATGGCTTCATTCATGAAATATCCACTACGTGATCGCTTAAGGACTGTTGAGCGGATCCCAACGTTGAGACATATTTTACACATAGGCATATCTGGTGGTACGTATAGAAAACTTCTTCTCAACCGTGAACCGTTGAATCGTTTATGCTAGTGGTTAATATTTGTACCATTCATGTAGCAGCCAGTTTGCTAATGTAGCAGCATTTTTCATCCTGAAATTCTTAGGCTTAATACTGATCTTTTCAACAAGATATAAGATGGATACATTGGTGTAAGTAATACTACTTTAGTCAAGTATAATCTGATTTTGACATCAGCTACTACCCTGATATTTTGTATTTTCAGGATGTAGCCGAATCTTAAACGCGAGTGGTTTCAGTTTAATCGATATTAGTGTAATCTCTAGATCATTTCTCAGGTCACAGGTAGCTTCTATAGCAGTATTTTTTTATTATAAAGAAAAAATGAAAGCACTCAACCTCAGAAACGATTAACTTCTGGGATTATATCATAATTGGGTGGTGTAAGGGGGAATGAAGAAGAAAAAGAGTATATAGTTGCAGCTTTTGAAAATTTACAGTTGAGTTTATATTTAGGATTTAAAAATAATTATGAAAGAATCGAGAACTGAAAGATGTGAATCTATCCGCTCTTTTTCTTTTTCTTTTTCAAACTATTCTCAAAAGATTACGCACTGCGTATAATTATGGATTAACGTACTTGTTGAGAGAGCGTGTGTCTGGCTTGCAGATAAGGCGTATGGTAAGGACAATTGTTGACCATGCATACGGACATATTTCACGAGAACGTTTGTTGTGGCTGCTGGATAATCCGAATCCAGATAACTTTCATCATTTGGGTATGGTTAGTGCGCCTGCTCAAGGGCTATTCTTAGAGGATGTTGTATATGATGAAAGGATGTTTTGTAATCCTGTACCGTATCATTATCACAGTTGGGACGAGGAGATAGATGGGATGCTATGTGATGACGAGTCATTTTGACAAATAAAAGCGCATAAACAATTCTGGATGTCCAGAGGATTTTGTTATGAAATGTTAGCTTCTCTTTATGTGGTTACTATGAAATGCACACTGAACATTTGTGAAACTATTTGATTATCTTACTGTATTGTTTTTAATAAAACAGTGAGAAGTTATCGTATTATGACACAGTTTTGGGTCACACTTTTTATTCGTCGTTAACTCATTCTTTATGTCGTAATCACTGTGGAAGATAGACATTAGGCACTTTTTATACCGTACCAAATATATATGTATATGAAGCGTTATCCAAGAAATTATCACAAGAGCATGTCACGTCGTTGAAGAAGCGCAGGTGCAGTATGTTTTGCTGAGGATGCGTTTTACAGGTGAGTCTTCGAATACACTTTTCAGCACTTGATAACCAAGTCTGATGAAGTTTAGTCGATGTTGTCTTTGCGGTGAAATTAAGTACAAGACTGTAATCTCTTAACATATCACATTGTTAGGCATTGGTAGACATTACTAGTACATATGGACAGTAATGCAATTGATTGCTGACTTTTGTGTCTGTAAATACGTACGTAAATGTTTCTGTGTATGTGTGTGCATTATATATAATCGATTATTGTTGACGCTACCGTTGATGTCTATGTCTGCGATGTATTTACTTTTTCAGTCGACATATTGTTTGCCAATTTTATCGAATAGTATGCTAGGTATGATGTTAGAGGTGAGAGAATGCGTTCTTTTTTGGTTAGTATTATAAAAGTATTGAAAGGAACTACGTTCGCCTCATAGTCATCTTGTGTCTAACTTCTTAAGGGCGTGAGAAATTGTGAAGTGACCTTGGTAGAACATATCATATGGCCATGCTGTGTGTAGACTGTTCAAAGATGAATATATCTTTCTTGAATTATTTTGTATTCTAGCTTATCGCAGTAAGTCACAACATTAATTGCATTTATTGTAATGAATTGCAACATCTATTGTAGTGAATATATATATATATATATATAT
>UYYF01004266.1:259390-291243 GCA_900618365.1 Thelazia callipaeda
GATCTATTGATTGATCAATTCTTGCATATTTATTTGCAGTCGTTATTTTCAACTCTGGTACATAACAGTTGTTTTAGATATCATTCGAGAGAAAATATTGCTAGTCTTTTGGCACTGCAAAAGGAATTGAGCTAGAATTGCTGCGGTCATATTTCTGTGAGTTATTCAGCTTCTTTCTTTAAGTATTCGAGTACAGAACGGTTGTGTTAGGTTATTATATTCGTAGCAAGCTACTGATTCATGGACTATTGCTTGTATTATCAGCAATCACTGATCGCTGAACAACTGGCTGATAAGTAATCTTAGTGCTGTATTGCTAAGCACATGTCTTTTCCAGTTGATTACATTCGACCTCTTTGGAATGCTGCCAATTTCCGATTATATCCTATATTTGTCGATGAAAACACTGGAAAGTAGTCATGTCTACACCTTCCACATCGACAAACGATACTATATTTATTCATGCTGTCTAGTTATGCAGAGTTAAGTGTGGATCAGCATAACTCAATTAACTTCTAAGCTGCTACTAATGCTGGGTGTCCTCAATGGAAAATCACGGTAATCATCAGAGCAACCGCTTACGCTTAGGTAGGGCGTCGCGTGCGTCTATGGTTTATTGTAGGGTGTGGGAGGGGTTGCGTTGCATTGCTTGCGTCAGTGCGTTATATTTGACGGTTTGGTAAGGCCGTAGTCAGGGTTGATAGGAATGTGTTGAGTGTCACCTTTTCCGTGTAAAGAGAAGTATATTGTGTTATTGTAGTGAGTAATATGTGTTGCAGCAATAGAAGGTTAGATAAATATATATTTTTCGTTTCTTAACCGGAGACAAGATAATGTTTGGGGCGGTGAGATTTATGGTCTTGGGTATTAATGTTGCATCCATCGTCTTACACTACTCATTGCATCCATGTCAATATCTGTGTTGGGTATGCTGATGGTGATTGTTTTATTTAATACATATTATACGTTAAATTTGAACGCCCATTTGTTATTCATAATTGCGAACTAGTGACGTGGTGAGTCACGACACCAGTGCGCTGTCATCTTAATTCTATTCTAAATCTTACCATTTCGAAAATTCATCTCAAAATCACTTTTATTCTATTACACAATATCAGAAATCTGAATCGCTGTAATATGCAGTAGGCAAAGAAGCTATTTTTCATTACTATCAGAATTTGATAAATCTCATGAGGCCTATATTGTTGCTTTCGTTTACTACCGCTCATTTTTTTTCTACCGCCTCCATATCTCGTTTAATTTTTTCTAGGGTATATGATGTTTATTAGTCTCTCTTGTCATAGTGAAGTCATCTTTATTTTTCGGAAAAGCCATTTTGATACGAAATATAATTATTGCACTAACAGTATGCTCCGTTGGTCGTTTGAATAAAACTCGCTCTAAAAAGCTGAGTTCACTATTATTATTTAATTATTATCGTTATATTCATTTTACCATACGTTTCATGCACGCTGATTAAGTTTCTCATGATTTCTGTCTTATTGCATACTTGATGAGAGCTCTAACTTGTGGTTAATTTTTGCATATTAAGACTTATATTCATTCTAGGTATCCCTAATGTTTCATTGTCGTTCTATCCCATTGTTATGCTGTGTTTGAAGATATTTTATTTCAGGGTATTTTTTAGATAGTCTGTAACGACTAAGCTTTCGTATATTTTCGGTTTATATAAGCCTTCTTTCTTTATAAATACCTTATCCTGTATTCAATTTTTCGTAATTGAACACTTCTGTAAACAGGTTTGTAATTTATTCCAAAATTTAGGATCAGTTTATTTGAGTCATAATTTTGAAATAGAGACATTATTTTCAACCAGAATGTGGTTTTTGATGGGAAAGAGCTGTACTAATTTTTTTATATTGAAAAATTCTGAGTTAGTAAATGAGAGCAGTTATATCATTTTTTAGAATATTATGGATACTCAGGATAGTCAACAAGAAGAACAAAATCAGAATCTGGAAACCGTTAATGGTGGTACGTTGAGTGAAGGATTGAATAATCTGGGCAAGGGCAATGAAGATAAGTAATAATTCGTTATTGTTTTTTTCTCACTATCTGTATTGGTAGTAATCAAGGATTTTTATTGATTTTTAAGTGGGATAATTGCTTCCGAAGTGTGTAGGTAAAAGTTGTTGAAGGAAAATATTCGTTGGTGGAATAGCATACGACGTTACAAATGAAGATTTGTCGCAATACTTTTCTCAGTATGGAGAGGTAGCGCAAGCCCAAGTAAAATTTGATCGTATTACGGGTCGTTCTCGTGGCTTTGCATTTGTTGAGTTTACAACAGGTGAAGCGTGCAGAGCTGCACTAAATGCCAGGGAGCAATCTGTCAAAGGGAAAACTGTTGAAGTAAAACCAGCAAAATCCCGAGAAAATAAAAAAGTATTTGTGGGTGGCTTGCCTGCAGATCATCCAGGTACCTACATTTTCTCAATGGTTCTTGATGTTTGCTTCAGAATCTAATGCGTTTTTCTTTTGCAGAATGTTTTCATTCACACTCAGTCAGTGTTAAAATTTTTCGAAAATGTTAACATTGCTTCTTTTTGAGCATCAAGAGGTTGCTTAGCCCTTAGAAGATGCGCATTCAATTAAATTTGGTGCTAGATATGGTTTTTTTTTTCGTTTTCATTACATGTATTGCTTCGTCGTAGATGCTTTACATACTTGATCAAACCTGAATATGGATTGAATTTGAGCTGAATGAAGTAGGAATTAGTTTTTAACAAAGCATCATTTTAGAAGAAGAATTGCGTGCTCATTTCGAGCAGTATGGGAAGGTGGAGGATATTGAGTGGCCTTTTGATAAGCAGACAAAAGCCCGAAGAAATTTTGCTTTTATCGTATTCGAAGAAGAAGATGCAGCAGATAGAGCATCAGCAACACCCAAGCAAATGTTTGGATCGCGTGAGGTTGGTCACTATAAATCTTGTGATTCATCTTCATTCTTGCTTCCATTATCTGCAGAAGATTTTTCTATAAGTAATTTTTTTCGCTGATGGTCGTAGTTGTTTATAGTGCGATGTCAAAAAAGCTGTCCCTCAAGGCAAACGTTTCCCCGGTGGTCGAGGTAGTGTGGCAATGAGAGCTGGATATGGTGCAGGTCGGACAGGCGTTATGAATGGTTGGTTCGGGCAAACTGGATGGGGTCAAATGGGAGCATTTGGTGCTTATGGAGGAGGTTCTGGAAGTGCAGGTGCCTGGGGTGATTGGTATGGTAATGCTGCAGCTAGTTATTATCAGCAGGGACAAGCTGGTGGCTATTACGGTACTTTTATTTCATATTAATTGTAGTGATATCTTCTGTAACTATTATAATGTGCACACAATAAGTTTAGTGTGTTATTGTTTGAGAATGTGTTCTTTCAAGTTATTAATTTTTCGGAATGTTTTCATGATATTTTCTGCATTTACAGGCACTGGTGGATATGATGCTTATTCACAGGGAATGACCCAACGTGGAGCAAGTCAGCAACGTTATCCGCAACAACAACAGTATTGAGTATTCCACTATATATTGATGCGACGAAAATTTCTACAGCCACCGTTTCGTCGTTTTTTTTTACTTTATTTTTCAGTTCGTCATTATAATTCATTTTTATTTTGCAGTTTTTGTTATGTGACGAGTCTTAGAGTCGTAAGCTCTTTGCATCATTAAAATAACTATCTCTAAAATATCCCTCACAACGGCACCATCTTTCATTGGTCTTTTAAGAAATTAAGAGAAAAAGTATATCATACGGATGTGTTTCGTTTTGCTTCATAAGCTAATTTGTGGTTGTAGCAGTTGTAACGTTTTCGTAATATGCAGTTACTTTTTTCTTAATGTTTTTCTTCTATCTCACAGTTTTGGATGAGGTGTCACACGATGCCTTCTTCGGCCTCTCATTCCAACATGAATTTTTAGCATTTTGTTTAATTCTTGCTCTCCAAGTAATTAATAATCATGTTCTACAGTTGGTTCCCACTTATGGGAATGAAGCAGTAATTCAATGGTTTCGTGTAAAAGCAAGTCTTATAGGTCTTCCTTTTATTTTACTTCATCCTTATACGTTAAAGTGAAATAGTGATCTCAGCCATTGCACTAACGAAAAATGTTTCTATAAAGAGTAGTATTTTGACGTCATGGCTGAGTTCACATTTGCTAATATTCTTGTTCTCTCTAACGTTTGAATACTTTTTGTTGTTGAACCATGTATTCCTTGTACCATCATTGTTGTTGCAAATCGTTCTAACTGTTGATATATCAAAATTATTCTAACGACGGTGGTTTTTTAATAGACGTATAGCCATGCTTTAAAATGAATATAGTTAGATATTCGTTAGTGCTTAGCTGCCCATTTATTTTTATATTATAAGATATGAGATAGGTTGTCGGTCCAGTGGCTTAAAATCAACCTAGTTTTTTTGAATGAAAAGAGTTGCATATTACATGGAACCATAATATTGAGAGCAAGTATAGGGGATTGAAATCTAAATTCATTTAAGCTGTAGGAATCACCAGAAACCTATGTTACAAAGTAATGCCAGTTTTGTCTCACGGAATTTCGGCACTCTCATATTACTTCTGAAATCTGTTTCACCACTGTAATGCAACTCATGTTGCGTTTTCGTAATACGCTGTGTTCTCTAGTTTTCAGTCTTTACGTCCTCAGACGTTTGAGTTGTATTACGTCAACCAATGATGCCTTCAAGATCCGGAACATCTTTGTCTAACAGTTTATTATTTTTGTTAGCAGTCATCTGGTCTCTTAACATCTAGTTCTTATACATTTTTCTTTGCTCTCATGGAATGTTTGTTTCACAGGCAAGCTCAATCTTTTTTCTTTAACACACTTTCGATTTTTTTTACTTTGAATTTTGCTTTGCATCGCGATCAAATTACTGTTACTTTGAAGGTACATTTTTGCCTCTTTCTAAGAAGGCAAATGCGATGGTGCCTAAAAATTCAAGAGGTCTAAATGTAAAATACTGATGCAGATATCTGGGAGTCCGAAATCGAAATTTGTGATATTATATGAACTGCGAGACCAGGAGCAGCTAAAAACCAATTTTTTGAGGTGCATGAATTCATATAATCTGTTTTTGCATTGTATTCATGGGCATTTTACATCTTCTTCTGTCCTTATTTCTCAGCTTTTGATTGTGAAACTGCTGCGTATTCAAAAAAATATTTGTTCATTGAAGGAAGTACTTTAATGCTTTATTCATTGAAACTTTGAATATTTGACGTGATTACAGTTGATGTCGCATGTTTTATGTAGAGGATTAAGTTGATTTACCGCGCTTATTATCAATCATGGAAAAGGTTCGTAAGCCGGTGCGCGGATTGTCGTATATTCATATGTTCAAGCTGCTTGATGCCCCTACTTCTATTCTACTTTTCAGTCATTATCTTTTTCCCGTTTTTCCATGAGGTGGCAGTACAAGTTTGTAGCAAAAAAAGTGTGATTTTTGTGACTAGTCATGCACTCCATCTGATCCCCCGAAGTAGTTCTTGCATCAAGTCCTTGTTTTCCATATTGTGTTTGATTTAACTTCCTCCACAAAAACGCATCATTTTCAAAACATCAGCCAATGATTTTGGTTAGCCTTATTTGTCATGTTTACTATTACTGTCCGTTGATATGTTTAGTAGTGGCTCCCCCTCTTTTTTAATTTTTTCAGAAATCTTTTGCTGTGCTCCGATGCGTGAATACTTCTGTCTCTCCATACTATTGGATATTTCTGTCATTCAATATCTTTCTATCTCAGTCCCCTTGTTGTTTTCATGGTCGCTTTTTCTGCATTATTTGGAAGTTTTCCATTTTATCGCCAACAGCTTGACACCTACTTTCTATCAATCAAGCAGTTGAATATGTTGTGTGTATACAATCAAGATGTGAGCATCCATTTGTTTTGCAGATGTATTTTCTGATTTTCTTATGATGAGTGATACCATTGCATAATGCATTTTAGTTGCATGAGTATCAATTTTAATGAATACATCTCCTTGTTTCTGTATTGGGTTCATTTTGGCACACAATTATTTTTTGCTCTTAGAAATGTTGAAGGTTTGCACTGATGTTGGATAAATTGGAAGTTGATATTTTTGTGTTTGACTTTTCATACTATACTATTGGCTATGAGTCCGTTACCTTCAAGCACTCCAGACCATAATTTATGGTGCTACCTTGGGCTATACATCTTTTATTTTGCTATTGTTGAGGAAGAGTATACGGTATAAGTTAGAAGTTTTCGATACATTTTAGATATTGTTCGGAGCCAACATAGAACAACTGTTTCATTTTTTGAGTATATTAAAGTTACGGCACTATAGGGAGTTGGTGATTAGATATTCAGTGGCGTGTTGGGAATTTAGATAGACCCGTCTGAGAGAGTCAGTCATATTCTGTAGAGTTAGAGAGAAGAAGGTCTCAAACATATTTGCATTTTGTTTGGTCAGTTTCCAACTTCTAATCTTGAGTTATCACTCTGCCTCTGTCGAGTTGGGAGTGTGTTTGCACTCAACTGTTTTTTTCAAAGCGTTAGTTGCGAGCGATTTGTATAGCATCTCTAGTGAAGTGTACTGCGTTTTTTCTGGTTTTTATCTATTCCATTTAAGGGGATCATGTTTTAGTATGGCACAAACCTTGGAGTCCTTCACGAACAAAGTGATATCAGTGATTACGGGGGATGGTCGGAATATAATTGGGCTGATGAGAGGTTTTGACCAAACAATCAACCTAGTTCTTGAAGATTCTCACGAACGCGTTTTTAGTGAAGAATCAGGTGTTGAGCAGATTCCGCTTGGGCTATACATCGTGCGTGGTGATAATGTGTTAGTTTCTGCTGTAGTTTGGCTTAATGTTTTTTTTAATCTCTCAATATAGTTATGGTAAAGCACTGAATGCTTTTTAGAGCCAGGTTATTTTGTTAATAGTGAATAAAGCTAGGATTTACTAACTTTTTTACTAAATAGTTGTTGAATTTATTTAGCTCATGAATTTTTTTATAAGTGCTTTTGCAAGTAATTTTAGAAAAAGCGGAACATGTTAGTTCGTCATTTACAGGTTTTTCGTTACTGGAAATAGATTCTAAATTTGAAAGTTCTCTAGGAAATGGTCGTCAGACATAATGTTTGCAAATACAAGAATGTGACTTATGGTCACCTACGACTATGCAAACGCTTTCGATAATATGCATCAGTGAATACTCTTTTCATATCGTGCTCATTGTTATTTTTTAGAGCGGTGGTTGGTGAATTAGATGAAGATCTGGATAAGCGATTAGATTTTAGCAAAATGAAAGCGCCACCGTTGGGTGCAATATGGCTATATATGTGAAAGGCGCATTTTTGGAATGCAATTGTGATCTCATAAGCAGTTTATGGGTGTAACGGCTGTTCTCTTTCATCTTTATGGTTGGCAGAGAAACTCTTCATATTTGTCATAAATATTGATTAGCTCACGCTACGCAGTTTCACCCAGGAATCAACTAAAATTTTAATTTGTTTTCTGCCTCGTTTGCCGTAAACATTATTTGCTTAGTTGGTTTACTGATCATGCTTATATGTTGGTTACAATTATGGAAGTAGCTGTTTTAATTGTCTTTTTTTCTGATTTTTTGAACTTCTAAGGGGCTGTTGCTGTGTTTTTAATTTGTTATTTGCATGTTATAAAACGTTTTACTCTCTATTGGTATTGATTAGGTTCTAAAAATATGAGAAGAGCCAATGACAATTGATTTTTATCTGGTCTAGATGTATCGGGTATTGAGAAAATATAGGTCTCTCTCTGTCACATTTCATCTTTTTGCTACTGTATGAGCTTAAGCACACAATGCAATGCTTTGTGCTTTTCTTCTAGTGGATTTGTTTAGCATGACATGGTTAAGGTCTATATTCAATTATAGAATCTCATATTTTTAGGTGGTAATTATGATTGCCCTTACTAAAAGCAATATTTCTTTCATTATTTTGAAGTTTCATTACATAGGTATTGTAGAGTTCGAAAATATTTTTAACTTGTTAATGGAAGCATTTTTTTTTTCTGTTTGAGTTTATTTTATAATATTGTTAGAATCTTGTGTTTCATGCTCTGTTATTTGTTAATGTTCAGTTGTTACTAATGAAACTTTTTAACAGAATAAGGTTAATTCTTATCAGAGGCAATTGCATTTGTCCGTATTCATTTTCAATATTTCTCACCAATGTAAGATTTCTCTCTGTTAAATTACGTAACAATTTTTTTTAAATGCAACTTTAATATTTGTTAAATATCTGGGTATTGTTTCAGAAGTTTGAAAGTCCCTGCACTTATTGGAGACAATTAGGACGTATGTGAAACAGAACAGGTTTTTTATATTATGGTATGTTCTACTGTGAACTTTATTAGTATTTGGGTTAGATAATTTTTACAAAGTATATAGTATTACTAACTACTACTAGGTTTCAATGTTATTAATGTGCGCTTTTTACGTTATTTGTATGTGTTATCCATTCTTTACGTCATCTGTATTTATTCTCTCTCTGTTTCTTTTACAGGACGACTTTTTCGACGATTTAATTTGTTTGGATGAGGAAGGTGATTCTGAGGATCCAGCAGAGGAAACAATGTATGTGACAGATAAAGTTTTGAAAGCGGATGCAGACGATAAATATATGAAAGTAGATGTGACTAAAAAATTAGTGAGAGAAACTGCAGTTGACATATCTGTGGAGCATGGAAAGGTGGAGTTTTTCTCTTTTCAAGTCACATTAATGCTGAAGCTGTACCTTCGTGATGACATTTTCTAGTATTATTTTTACTGTGGATTTCGATTTTATTTATTTTACTCTTTTTATTCTAACATGTTTTTTTTCTTGCGAAGTTATATTTCAGTTCAAACATCTATCTATGTTCAAGTCTTCTCCTAAATTAGAAAGTCAGTCGGAGCAATGTGGATCTAGCAGAAAAGAAACACGACATCAATGTGACCGGAAACAGGGATCCAAATATAATAGTACACGAATTAGTAAACATGAAAAAACAGAATCTAGAAAAAATAAAGTCAAGAATACGGACAATCTCCCTAATGGTACTAGTCTTTTGGAAGCTAATTATTGTGAATCAGTGGAGTATTTCTTTTTTTTCATTAAGTTTTGCTGTTGTGTTTCCTCTCTGTTACAAATTATTTGCAGTTAAAGGTGATGCTAGTGATGGTACGAAATCAGTAAAGGATTCATATGTGCTTTACTCATCCAGAAAAGAACAGAATGGGTAATATAGTTTTCAGTGATTTTAAGTGAAAATATAATTTGAATAAAAGTACATCCGATTGTTACTATGAAATTCGTCGCCATTGCCTTTGTTTTATCATATATGTAGTAAGTGGATGAGATTAATGAGTAGATTCGTTTGATTAATAGATAGTCTTTGTAAATAAATGCATGCGAAATAACTGAAGTTTTCTCATTTTTCTTGAAATAAGCACATTCATTCAAATTTGGAAACCTGAATGTCACCACGATATTTTCAGTATCAAATATAGGTATTTTGATGAAAAATTTATCATCAAAATATAAAATCTTCAGTTCTAGGGTCGGCATTAGCTATGGAATTAAAAAAGAGAATTCATCACTGGTTTGTGACGGCAAAGATTGGCACTCTCTTTGCGATGATGTCCGCGAGGATTCCGTACGATTAGCTGCAAGCACGAATGAATCTGTCACTGAAAAAGCGAAAGAACATGTACAGCAGAAATGGAAAAGAACGGAAAAGATTGGTAACAAATCAAGTTCGCAGCATCGTACTAGCAGTTCGCTTCAAAACAAAGAAATACGGAATAAATATGATGGTATATATGGTCGCTGTCTTTTTGGGAAATCATGTATTCTCTTTCTATCCATCATCTCAATTACTTTGGCCTGTGTATTTGGGAAGTATTGCAGAATTAATATGTGTTCTGTAATTCATTTCAGCAGCACATTTCTGTCACATTTCTTCCATGCTTTTTTCAAGGATACAGCAAGTGTCGCTTCACCAGTTTTTTACTTCTCGAATTCGGAGGAGAACTTTTTCTTCTCAATCAAACTATTACCAGAAGTAGAAGAAAGAGCAGTTCAATTATTTTTAGTTTTTCAAAACGGAGCATGGAGTTCGCAGAGTATTCCGCAGCTCAAATAACTTACTCGTAACGTTTCAGTTTCACATATATAGATCTTTGTGAAAAGATCACAAGTGTGAAACAAGTATGAGCAAGTGCAAAGCATCAAAGAATTGGAAGCATAAAGATGTTATTAGTTAGAAGAGCAAAATTGGCTGTGATTGCATGGGTTGAAAATTGTCAAATGATAGCAGCTCTGTTCATAATTTCTGATATCATGATGATTTCAAGTAATTTTCTACTCTGGGTGGTACTTGTGAGATCAAGCAATGATGAAAACTCGACGAGCTAAGCAGAGGAGAAGCAACAATGAAGATGATATTTAAGGTGAAGAATATCATTCGTTCTGTCTATCACTGGGCTGAACAGTCGCCATTGATTGGTTCTGGTTTTATCCGAAACTTCCCAGAAAATAAGATGAAATCTAGGCTGATTAGGAGATGGCATTTCCCTCCTTAATTTTTATTTTATTGTGAAAAGTACTGATGCCCGTTAAACGTTATGCGATGGTGGTAACATTTCAAGCTATTTTGAATGGAACTTCGTTCTTCAAGAATGAAGCGTTTGCGTTTTATTACAGCTGGAGCTTGAAAATTTTTGGACTGCAGTGAGAATATTGAACATTGAAGAGTTATAAAATTCATCAATAATTTTTCCCGTTGCCACGTGCTTATATTTATTTTTTTCATGATGAATTTATTTCAAAACAAAACAAGAATCCAGGTATTTACAAAGTTGTTGAAGGAATCAGTTGTCGACTGCACATGTTATGCAATTGAGTACTGAATCTCACAGCAGAGAAAATTATGGCTGAGTGTCATTTAGATTTCTGAAACTAGTAAGGTATAATTTCTGAAACTAGTGTATGGTAAAACGACTCGTTATCTCATACAAAGTTCTTAATATTTATTAATATCCTACGTACTGAATACGTTTCGTCATTATATTGAGTGTTTGAGACTCCATTGTTTTCATAGGTTTGTTTTCTTGTGATCTGTTTTGTTCATTAAAGATGCCGGTTACTTTAGGCATTTTTATTATGAAATGAGGAAAATCGGGAAGAATTTAATTTGTTTGAGCTTGAATTCTCAGATTATTTAGGTAGGGAGCATGGACAGAAACAGTCGTTAAAATGGAAAGATCATTTGAAAAGACCTCACCATGGCGAGGCAAGTCATCTTGAGAAAGACAGAAAATTTTCACGATATGGAAATAGTTTGGTGGGGACTTCAGAATATTGCAGCAACACGAGACGTCGTATGTCGCTTTTTGTATCACCTCTATATATCATTGAGATTTGTTTGCAAGCTAAGCATGTGTACTTTAAATCCTCTTTGTATAGTGAGGAGCGAGCAAAATAGATTTGAAAGAGATAAATATCGACAGTTGAATAGTTCACGCATGGTAAATGAAAGTCTGCTTAGGTAGGGAATCAAATTTACCTGGTGTAACTATTGATAGTAATTCCCCATGTCCTTGTTTTTTACTTTCAAGCATCTAAGGATGCAAATCATGCGTTTTGTGAGAATTCATTTTAAAAAACTATGAAATTTTGATTTTAAAGTTCATTAAATGATATTTTCAGGACGTCCGATTATTGAACGAGGCCGTCATTAAAGTCCTGCTCTGTGAGGTTGGTTCAGATTAAATATTCGAGATCTTGAGTCATTATTCTTTGTTCTGTTAAGTTTTCTTTGAAAATGGTGCTGTATTCTGAAACATGTTATATTCTTATATTCATCATATGAAATTTGATTCATTTTGAAAAGTCCTGAATTTTCAGGAATATGGAGTTAATACTAATATTGAAGTAGAATGTGGCTTGGAACAGAAGATGCTGTTAAAATTGAATACTTGGGACTTGCTGTAGAAAAAAAATTTTGTTTTTTCTAGCATTGTGTTTTATCGTTTCAAAACTATCATGAATTATGTTATTGTAAAAAGGAGAAAGACTCATTATACAAATCATTGTTATTAAATGCCATTTTATTTTCATGTCTAATTGTGGGCATTTTCCTACTTGCAACTTGTTTCCTGTATCCGCACTATTTCATCTCTTTTTCATATCAATTATGTTTCTGTCAGTAATAGATTTTGAACAGAATCTTATTCTATATAAGTCACAATTTCGATTTACAAGTACAGTTTGTGCAATAAAAGCCGTGTGCAATCATGCCTATGTGGTTTTAATCTGGGTTCTAATACCATTACTTATGGAATAAATGTTGATGCAGATGTGATTATGATGATATGTGGTCCAAACTTTATGGGTTATCATTAATTAATGGTTTCTTATCAGGCTATTAGTTGAGATCATTTTGAACAAGTTTAGAACCTGAAGCTGTGACGGAGTTTATTTTGGTACTGTTTACGCTTAATTAGGATTAACCGTGATAGTCAGTTCTTGCAATAAGGGTGGCTAGTGCTTATGGTCTAAACTCTCTGAATGTACCAAATTGAACAGTCATCACTCTGAGTCCTTATCATGCTAAATTTCTCCTAGCTAATATCATGCACTGAAGTGTCCTTTGTTTATAACTGGTGTCTGTGATTGACTATTGGTCATAGTCAGGATAGAGTAGCAATTATGGCTTTAAATGGTCTCTTTTGAATTGACTTCAATATCAACCGTGGAGTCATGATTGAGCCTTGTTCATAGCATAGTTTCGATGCGGTATGTGATTTTTAAGATCAAAAAGACTCAGTCTACTTGATTTAGCTAGTTTTTGATGTAAAGTGTAGTAAAAATGGCGAAAACAGTTAGTGAGCAAACTTCTGAAATACTACCATCCGATGCGATGTCAGCAGCAACCGCTGCTCATATGCGACATTTAGCAGACGATATGTACAACAAAATTGCTGTATATCTTCAAGGGCAAATTGAGAGTATGTGTTATTGCAAAACTGTGTACATAGTATTAGTGAAGTGTATCATGAATGCCAAGTAATTATTGCTCTTTAAACAGTTTATATTGCTGGAAGAATTCGTTTTTTATGTTTGATTATATCTACATAACACAAAAAACATACAATAAATAACAGTAAATTGTCGATGTGTTAGATTTTAGGTACTATCGCTGAGTACAAACTTCTGGAGGACATGAATGATGTTACATGTCAACGTTATGATGACATGAAACATGTTGCAAACGGTGTTGCGGAAAAATTATCACTGCTTAACTCTAGATGTGACATTTTGATTTCTTTTTTTAACTGCTGAGATAAATTATACATGACAATGGTAACTTTATGAAGAATGAAATATTCATAAATTCTGCAGATGAGATTCTTCGTCCATATTTGCATCAGATTGATGAAATCGATGAAAATACGAGAAATCTTGAGGACGCTGCCAATACTCTTGATCGTTATGTGACAGCCTTGGGTAAGTCAAAGAAGGCGACTGTTTATTCTAACGCTTTCCTATTTCATATAAAAGTAACTACTTGGTTATAAATTATATGACACTTCTATTTAGATGTTTCACGTTATAGATTATTTATTACTTCTGTTTTCGATTACTTCAAGTCATATTTACAGTTTGTGTTTCAGAATCGAAATTCCGAGAACTGCAGCATAATAGTACTAATTCTCCAAGTTGAATCCGTGCATAATTTGGTGTTTTATCTCGCCTTTGAGAGCGCAATTATTAGACATAGTATGCTTGGTTGCTGATGTTTTTGTTGCATATTTAGAGTATTGGGATTAACTTTATATCTGAATCAACTCTAGTCACTGATTAAAAACACTTCATGATTAATATCATTCTTTTAGTATCATGCTGATAAACAATAATCTATAAAGTTTTTATTTTGTTTTACGATAAATGTTTGTAAATACTTTATTTGTAGCTGTGATGCAAGTATTAACTAGCCTTTCTATTTTATTTGAGGTGTATTATGCAATGTCAAGTTCAGTTATCGTGGTAATTGTAGAAGTCTATTCTTCAAACTATTTCGCATAGAAAAAAGCTTAAGATTTGAATAGAGGATGCCTAGAAGTCTGTAAATTATGTATACTGAGTACTGATTCGCATTTTAAGAATTTAATTACTGGCAAGCAGTTATGTTGAACTGAGATTGTGATGCTGTGTAAAATGCTCATACAGATATAACATGTCAAGGAGTAATAATCTTGTTTATTTTGTCATATTTAGGGCTTAGGTAGTATCACAGATGACACCTTTCATATGAAAAAGTTAAGTATTGCATTTTAAAGAATAAAATTGCTTCTTTCTGTGTTGTGACTACATTTTTGAAGGACGCGAAGGTTCGGACGCATTATTTGAAAGCTCTTTAGTGCAGTGCATCCTGCAGCTGTCAGTTTTATGTGAACGGTGTACATTTATGATTTTAAATGGAATAAAAAATTGTTGTATGAAAAGCTCCGTGTAAATTTTCAATTTCTTGTCATTCAACTCTTTTTTTACATGCTTATTTATTATAAAAGCAGCAATGCGTTTTTATTTATTTCTTTAGATCCCTTTACGTAGTATCGTTAACGTTTTCAAATCAAATTCAGAGTGAAATGTCTTCGTATTTTCATAGCTTTTTAATGAACCATCTGTTGTTCTAGAATTGTTCAATGTAAATGCAAAAAAAAAGCTCAGTTTAGAAATGTAAACTGAATAAGTATGGATAGTAGAAAAGCTTGGTATGCAAAATAAACATTATTCAGTAAGTTATATAATTATAGAAATTGATAGGAATAGGATGCAAAGAATTCTGAGCAGCATCTATTGGTGACTGAAGTTTCATACGATATATGCTACTTATAATTGTATGCATTAATTTATTGATACAATGTATTCAGTTTTTCTATCTAGGCAACTGGCTGTGATCAAATATGCTCGTAAGTGTTATCAGTAGGTAATAAGTTTGTAATAATCATATTTGAATCAATAAAATAAAAAACTAATAGATTTACTGAAGCATGCGTTGGTAAGGCAGTACTCTTAGAATAAACTCAAGGACATAAATATCGTGAAATAATAGAAGGCAGGACTAGTGCACTGACCCAAAGAAACTATGTCCGAGCAAAGATTATAGTGCGGAATAAATGATTAGCCGAAACAGCGCTAAATGGTGAGAACTTTATCAAACTGATAACTAAGCAAGCCTAGGTTTAATAGACTATTGTAAAGGAGTACTCAAACTAGAACTGGCAGATTTTAAAACTGTAGACCACAGTATCAGACAATTACTAAATAAATACAGAGTTTATAACCAACTTGTGTGTTTAAAGAGACTATATTGGCCAAGGGACGATCTAGGACGTGAACTTTTTGCAATACTGATTAAAGAAATGAGCCTGCGCATCTCTGGCTTTAGAATTTGCTTGTAAAAAACTAGCCTGTAGAGCGGCGATTGTGAAGCACGAAAAGGCTCATAACATGTACATAGCAATATTGAACCTTATTTTAAGATCAGATACAACCTCTCAGACATCCAACCATTGAAAATCCATCAGCACCTCTGAAAGCATTCTTGTATAACGAAATAGAATATAAAACTAATCTAGCAAATCTGCAAAAGATGCGAAGGAATAATCTTGTCTTCAATAGCGGATTCATTAGTGTGAATCGGTACAGAAACATTATCTCACGAGGTGAGGCATGGTACTGTCATCTCCAGGATAGAAATATGTTTTGAGTTAAGAAGCATATGTGACTATGCTGTAAAGGCGGTAGACTGCAAGGCAGTCTATAAAAATACTTATGACTCTCCTAGACAGTATGCATTCATTTGGGACTTTGCTAGTATGATCTGAAACAATTCTTACGAATGCGAAGAAACTCACTCTGTTCAGGAGATAGCAAATGGAAACGTGAAAATAGAAATCGACACGCATAAAAAGAGCTCTAAAAATAAGTAAGGATCGACCGAATAACATGATCTATGATAAAAAACGACTATTGAAGACAAATATATATATTCGACTAGTGATGCCAACCTCTATCATATAGTACCTATGTATAAATGTTTATAGGTACTAATCATATATTTATTTTACGGCAACAAACTTTTTCTACTTTTCATCAATGCACACGTTATAATAAACTGATTTGCAGACACATAAACATATTGATGGTTTACACTTGAGTTGTAAGTGATGGACGAACTGCAAAGCATCAATTTCTCGAGCTTTTTCTCTCTGCAAATATAAATAGTTTGAGCTAAGCGATAGTTTGAGATATTTAAGATTTTGAAGTCTTTGTACGAAGAATAGATAGCAGCAGAAATGAGCAGCTAAACACGATTGAGAGAAAGTAAGTTCGTAGAAGAAAATAATTCTGACCGCATAGATTTTACATTACAATTACTTTTGTTTTCATCATATTGAATATTACAGATCCTCATATGTTTGTGTTAGTATATTCACGTGCGTCCGTATGCTTGTACATATGTATATTTGCGCGCAATTTATCTGTATGTATTATTTAATGATCTTTTACTACTACTTATTCTATCCCTAAAAATTGCATATTATCTAGTTAAAATTTTATTTTTCAACTGATTTTTCATTGGTATATTATTGATTATTTTAAGACTTACTTGATTACTTATGCTCATATCCTTCTCAGATAATTATATCTATTTAGAAGTTTTTGCATTAAATAAAGATATCAATTTTTTATTACTTTTCAAATCTAACAAACTGTTAAATACTACTACATTCTTTTTGTACTATGCTTTAAATTCTTTGCTTCCATCTGTTTTTTCTATGTAAATTCAACGAGATTTTTTATTGCTTTAAATTGATTACGAATTGATGATAGTTATAGAAATTATCATTGATCACTTTCTTCATTTCAATTTGTCATAATTTTCATGTACTCATTAATTACAACAATAGTCAAAACTCTGACTTTGTTTACACATCACTCACAAGTATACTAAAATAAAATGGTATAAGTTAAATATTTTGCAAGTTTCTGATTTCTTTATATTTTTTAACTTGAAATAGCAGCAAGTTTTAGCGTATTAACTATTGTAATTATCATATAAATTTATCTTATTATCTGTGATGATACCATAATAAGTTATATGCTGGAAATCGTAACTCACAAAACTCCTGTACAGTTAGTTTACCTTTGTAAATGTTTTACTTGAAATGGCATTAAAAAATTACATTACTGTCTTAATTTAAATTATTATATTATTAAATAAACGTCAAGTAAATAGTACAGTTCTTTTTTATGTGCTAAAAATAAACGTAATTGTTCTGCGTGTACTCATTTAATGAATTTAATGATTTAAAACTAAAAAAATAACCATGCAATTAATTGCAGTTAATTTCAGAATAAAGAATTATTAAAAGCAGCAGTTTATTGAGAGAAGCTTGTGTTCCGTACCGAACATAAGTTTCTGCTCACGTTTTTTATGTGTAATCATTTGCTAAATACAAACAGTACATGAACCAAAATGCATTCATATTAATGTCAAGAAAAATGAATCTTTTTTTGACATTTTTAAAAGTAATTGACAGTATTTCATGATTAGAAATTACATAATTTACTAATAATTATTTCCAGGTTATTAATGGATGATAATAACACAATTGATGACTTGCCGCGATTGGTGGAAGGCAGTGACGATGAAGTGGTCACTTTTATTTTAAATCTCAATTATATACACTTTTGAATAAACATTTTATTATAGCCACAAATATCTGATTAAATTTTTAACGTAATAAATGATAAACCTTCTGTTCATGCTAAATAAAAATGCATTATTCAAGTTGACTAGTAAGTAGTAGTGTTAAAGTTTAAATCTTCTATTCTATAAACTAAAAATAAATTTCTCTGGTAAATTTTACTGCCAAAAGATTCATTTCACTTTTATAATCAAGTTTCGTTCATAATTACACCTGAATTTTTCAGGAAGAAGTTAAAGCCGAAAGTTCAAAATGCACGAAGACTCAAATTGAGCCAGTCGTAACGTCTACGCTCCGAGGACGTGATACTGCTTTTGAAAATTCCTCCCATTTGAAGCCAGGCTCATCAAATACAAGCTTATCATTTTCTGCTTACAGAAGGTTCGAATATTTATATAATTTTTATTTAGACTTGGATAATAATTGCGGATCATACAAGACTTGATTGCTACATACATTTTGTAAGCACTCATTAATAAAAGTTATTTTTGACGGACAAAAAAAATTTTTATGTAGCATTTTACTCGATTTGTATCATGACTTTCTGACTTTCTTTTAAGCCAATATGAAATCATATAGACATTTTGGTATGGCAACAAAAAATTGCTCAAAGTTGGTTATGAAGATCAGCTGTATTTGAAAAATATTACAAAAATTGAAAATTATGTTGTTGCATGTATATTCCAATGTAATCTTGTCTAAAAGAATCACTGAAACTTACAGTTTATTATGATTTTATGATTAATTTATTATGATCATGATTCTATAATAATTTTTATTTTCAGCAACAATCGATACCCGTTGCATACACCTGCATTTAAACGAATAGATTTTAGTGATTTAAGTGATGCGCTTGTTGAAGAGAGAAAACCTGCTTGGAAGTTATGGCAAGATTCTATTAAAGATTCTTATTATAAAGTATGTATTACATAAGTTTGAAATTTATATTTATACGAGTATTATATTTCGCATTTTTTTATCATTTTAAAATATAATAAAATGTAAATATAAAAATTTTTAACCAAGGTTATTGAAAATATAAATTATGACAATAGCAGGTTCGTAAAAATGCCCAAAAAAGTGTTGAAGAAACAGCGTTTAACGATTCTCAGTTAATGAGACGTCGCGAGAAAAACTCAGTCAGTCCTACTGAAGAATTATCAATTCCTAGTCCATTTGCTCAAAGGTCAAGTCATCTTGCGTCATATCTACGAAGTCCATTTCTTCACCGGTCAACGGGTTAGTTTTTTTGCTCTAAAACATAATATGGGCTATTTTGTTAAAATAAAGACATAGTAAAAGCAGCAGGAAAGATGGGAAATTCGACTATAAAATAGTTGTGAAAAATATATTTCAGCACAGTTTATTTTTTGATTTTCAAAATTTTTCTTAACTTCAGAGCTTTGTTCATAAGAGTTTGAGAATGTAAATGAAAATATGAGAGTAAAACTTTTTAAAGTATTCATTTTTATCTTTGAAATATTATCGAACAGTGCAGTGCTTGCTTTGAACTATAGATTTATATTTGAGTATAAGATATGATCAAGTTCTAAATTTTATTAGTTGATTACTGAAATGTTCATAAGTTGAATTTTTAATAATTTCAGAAGATGGAAAAGGTACTTCTGTTTGAAACTGAAGTATATATTGTTGAAAAATATTAACTTCCTTTATATACATAAATGTTTGAGTATAATTATAGAAGTAATATTTTAGGTCCTGTAGCAGCACCAGCTGTTTCCTCTTCTCAAGGTATTGAAGAACGCTACAATGATAAAGTAAATGATATTGAAGCACGATTGCTAAAAACTTCAATTTTACCAAATTCAGTAAAGAGCATTACTATGCATGATTTTCGAAATGGACCAAATCCAGCACCTGGTAGCGTATCTGAAACACTTATCGATGACACCGATTATCAAGTAAGTTGTCATCAAGGTATACCTCCATCATCATATTTGTGGTTATTGATAAAGTTAGTTAGTTTCAACTTTCAAATTTAGCAAAAGTACTTGCAGCATTTCTGTGTAAGACAAGTTGACCTTTCTTCCTAAAACATTTCCTGAAATTATTGTCGATGCTATTGTTATATTACTGTTTCTTATTTTTATCATTTTTACTGACAGAATTTGCTCAATGTTTCAGACATTTTTACCGCGTCCATATTATAGCCGTCCAAATCGCAATGATCCAGATTATTTCGATTTTGATTTGCAACACTCTGTAAATCTTTTTAAACGTCCTGAAGGCAAATATGTTCCTAAAGGGTCACTTTCTCTTTTTTTTTTACTTCTATCCTGTAAAGTTTCATCCCAAATAGCATTTGGAATTAAAGTATATCTGAATTTGCGCTTCATGAAAAGTTTTAGTTGCAGAAAAATAATATCAGTTTGCAACTAATCCGAACTGCGAATATTAATTTATAATATAAAACTTTATATTCTTCATATATTCTATTATTTTTTGTATTTTTGGATTTTATGACTCAAATTTTGACAGTAATACAGATATTGTTGCTTATGTAAGGTATATTTTGGAATCATACGTTCTACTAACTTTATTTTCAATATATAAAGATGGTTTTCATTCTTTCAATTTCATTTCTTTACTATTATTTAGGCCTCAGACGTGGGAAGAAAAATTATTGCGAGAATCAAATTCAAAAGGGGATGCACCGCTATCTGCCTACATGTTTACAAAGGTACTCAGATTTTTTTAGAAAGATGAATCGAAAATTTTTGAAAAAAAAGCGCTGAAAATGTATGCTTGTTTAAAATATTGTGATTTCAAGCATCTAAATATCAGTCAAAACAAAAACATTGATTTTAGGCAAATCAAAATTTTCCCATATAATATAATAATGCGTATGTTACTTGAATCAAAACATTTGCAAAAGTTTTTTAAGATAGGTTGTGAGATACTGAAATTTTTGATTTTATTTTACAATGTTATTATGATCAAAGAGAATCGATTTTATAGTTGCTGAGTCTGATAAGTAGAGCTTACAGAGCAAAGTAACTGTGGAAAAAGTAATAGATTCCGTTAAGTATATGGAAATGTTGGTTAAGGGTGACACTGATTGGAGAACAGCTGGAACATCTTATCTTAGTGCTGCCCTTCGAACTCCATCATTTTGGGAGCATCGATTTGAGTCTATTGGACGAGAAGTTCGTGATAGCAATCCAATTTCATTTGATAGCCTTGCAAGGTTCAGTTTTGATTTACAAACTTCTGTCTAAAAATCAACAGCTTCAAGCATGCATTGATTTCTCTACGATCAAAATTCAATCAGTGAAAAAATATTTGTACTTATGCTGTAAACAATTTTAAATTTTGTCCTTATGCAAGTGAAAATATTGGTCTTAAAGATTTTGGTTTTTCAAAAATAGACAATATCTATGAACAGTAATTCTGCAACACTATTAATTTGAAAAAAAAAATGTCTTTTTGTTATCTAATTTTCTGCGGATAATATAGTCTTTTTTCTGAATTTGTTTTAGATTTCTTAAATTTTATCCCATATGTTTCAAAGTTAAAAGTTTAAAGTTCAAGTACGTAAGCTTTTTATTATTGCTCTCTTTCATAAAGTTTTTTATTTTGCAGAAATAAACCAGTTCCAAATCGTTTCACGGAGTACCATGATCCAGACTATGAAGACTTGTCGGACTTTGAAGATAAATATTGAAAAGTTAAGCTGGGTAATATGAAAAGGAAAAGCTTATCGTATTCTTCTGTCCTTGACTTAAATCGTAGTATTCAAAATATGTTTGCTTAATATGCGTTAGTCTTACTGTGTTATTGTCACTGCCACTATTACAAGTAAATCAAATAATTTTATCATAAAATAATGTTTCTTTGAATCAAACTGTTTGTGTGCGCCAATATCATTTATATTTCGGGCTCTTTTACTGCTGCTAACTACAAAATGTTTTTTTTTTCTTTTACAAAAACATTGTTGAACTGAGTGAGCTCATATTTGTGTTGTATGTTAAGCACATATCTAATACAATTTGCGGCTAAAATCTGAGTATATTTTTATGTTAAGACTATCAAAGTGAAATTGTTAACAATCTAAACAGATATGAGCAAGTTGAGTACTTTATTCTAGATGAATGTATTTTACCTTACTTAAAGGTCAAGATCGCAAGCAATCAATGTTAGATTTTGTCTATCCTTCACATTGGACTAATTATTTTAAAGTGTGCTATGTAATATTTTACGAAAGTCAAAGATTACGGACTAAAAATTTTGTTAAATATAGTGCGCGATACGTAATTGAACTTAACATGTGCTAATAAAGAAATCTTTAGTAATTTTATTTCTATAAAAGAAAACGGAAAGAATATATTTTGAGATTATTCAGGTTATCATATAAAATAGTCGTTGAATATGTTAGACATATCAAGTGAGTATCTTAATAAACAATACTTATCTATGACTATTAAGTATCAAAGGTCAAAAATTTATTTCACGGAAAGTTTTGCTAAAATTTTTCTACAGATAGATCTGGAGATGAATACTTTAATTAGATAAGAAAATTGTTTTTTATTGAAATACAGCATTTAAAATTTATTTCATGCTTGACTTTCACTTCATAAAAAGTCAAGCATATAAAAAATAACAGTAATAGCATTGTCTCATTTATCAAAAAAATAATACGCAGTTTAAAAAATTACTCTTTTCACACACAGAAAGTGATAAATACAGCTGAATAATATACAAAAAATTATGCAGTATAATAAAATTGAGTCAAGCAACTAGTAATATACATTTTAAGGAAATATATCAAAGAATGGTTACTACAAATTTTGGTGCTGACAGCAGCAAAAACAGAAATTGCGGACAAAAGATTGTGCCTGATCTTGGATGAAACACAACATATTCTCGTAATTTCTGTTTCCATTCTTTTTTCTGTTCTACTTCTGTCTGTTATGGCGACATTATGATGCGACGATGGAAATGAATGGTGGAAATACCAGTGAGATTAGTTGCGACAACAAACGTAATGATATCGACAGTCAACGATGCCACAACAGTGAAAATGGTAGCAGTACGAGAGAACATTCCAGGATTCAAATAGATCAGTTATCTAGTGGCTCGAGACGAGTCCCTGAAGGACCTTCCACATCGCAGGCGACTTCCAAAAAGTGAAAAAAAGAAGCGGATCATAACGACAATGTTCATGCGACTCCATGTTGCAGTACATCTAAAGCAATGAAGACGGGATTTGTCTCTTCGTTGCTTCAGGAAGAAAATAAAAAAAGATGACACGCATGGCACAAATGTAGCGGAAAAAAAAAAGCCCGTTGCAAAACGAGATAGAAACCGAAAAGAAGAATGCTATGTGATCGTATAGTTAGAATATCACAAGTCTGAGGAGAAGATAGAAAAAAAAAGTGTATCGTAATCTTGGAGTGATTAAAAGCAAGCAAGTAATATGTAGTATGATACTATCTCATGCAGACAGTACATGGACCACTGAGAGCAAATACTTTGACGTACGTGTGCTCAAAAATATGTATATTGAAGATTTTTGAAGTCATTTTTATTCAAGTGCAAAAATTTGATGACTAATATTATTTAATGTTTACATGATTGTTAAAAACATTATTTTTTCATTAAAATCATCGATTTTTCATTAAAATCATCGAATTTATTGATTACTTTATTAATAATCACTTATTTCGCTTAATAATCCCGAATCTTTAATCATTTTTAATCTTGATATTCCTTTCCATCAGTTATAATAATTCAGTATTTTGATGAAAATTCATTTTTCGATTTTGAGACAAAATAAGTCACTACTAAAAACAACTGAAAATCCATGCTATCCTGAGGCCTTGGCTTTTAAACAAATCAAGTAATTATAAAGCTAAAACGTTTTTCCTTGCAAAAGGGATAAATAAAAATAAAGTGTGAAGGCGTACAAATTTTCGCTAATGCATCAAACAAGTAAAGAAAGTCAATAAATTGTAATTGAAGTGGATAAAAAGAAAAGCACAATGGTCAGAAGATTGAGAGAAAGTATGGCAAAAAATAGGAAGTTGAGAAAAGTATAGCAATGAATTTGTTGTGTATTGTTAAAAAAAATGATCATCATAATTATGAAGTCTATAATTATAATTAATAAGTATTCAGTAAAATAAAAACGATATTGACGATAAACAAAACAAGGGAATTTGAATTAAAATAGCTGTAAGTTTGTCTTGCAAAATTGCGCACATTAAAACGATATGTTGAATATAAAAATTGTAATTAAAGAGGCAAAATGATATTTGGAAAGAAAAGTCAACAAAAAAGATGAAAAATATAATTTCGAGTTTTAATTTTTTCAAATTTATTTACTGAAATTTAAAAGTTGCAAATAATAAAAATTTTATATTCAGTTTTTGAAATGCGGTTGCTTATGATTAGTAACACAACACAGTTAAAAAATTAGAAATTTTCATATCTGATGTAATAATAAAACATTTTATGCGTAGTTTTTGATTGAAAATGAAAGTTGTGCAATTGAAAGGAATTGTAATTATGTAATTCTAAAATTATAATGTAATTTTTTTTAAAAAGTTTAAAATTCAAAATGTAAATTAAACTTGAAAAAGTTTCGAGTAATGTTACTGCTGTAAGAGTAAAGAAGTTTTTTATTGCAAGAAAACATAAATAACGACAAAATTCTTTTCATCCTTTTTATGTTCTCTATAAGACTACAATTGCAAGACGTTTCCTTCAAGAGAAATTAATGAAAACTTTGCCAGTAAAATTTATTCAACTTATTATTGCAAAAACCATGAAATATTTTTGTCTGTTGAAGATTCATTAAAACTCCCAAGCACAAAAAAATTCTATTACTTAAGTAAGCTTAAAGCGAAATTTCATTGGCTTTATTGAAAGGATTTGCAGATTTTTTTTATACTTTTTTGGTTTAGAATATCCATTATAAAAAGAAAAAAATGCACAAATCAACATTCAAGTATTTGCAGACAAATTAATATTTCCAAAACATTTCCATAAACGATCAAACAGATTACCTTTTTTCAAAGTAAGCATAAATTCTGGTACACATAAATATGAATACCAATTTATATAATGAAGATTAAACTAATAAACATACTCAATTTCTTCTAGATATTTTCTGTTATAGACTAATATGATTTCACAACTGATCTCTTTTTATGCAATAATCTTATTATTTAATACAAATTTGGTCACGTTTGATCTCTACGGACAATAATTAACTGGGAAGATGCTGGAAGGTTTGTTTCTTGAATTAGTTATAAAAAGTTCTGATTAATTGAATTAAGCTTTTTTTTCGTCAGAGCAAGTTTATTTTGTTTAGAGTAAAAACTGCCACAAATACTGCAAGTTGTATTTCTTATCAATTAAAATGTACAAAAATAATCACTACAAAGTTTAAAAAATTATTCATTTTATATTAGATGATTGCTTTTGTAATCATAAACATTGAGCGTCTAATCAATTTTCATCAAATTTTTATGACTATTTTCACTTTGACAACTATTAAATATGAAATGGCATAGTTTGGCAACATGGTATTAAAATAATATTTAAAAAATAATTATTGCTAGAAGCAGCTTATCACAAAAATGTGAATCACTAAAATGGCACTTTTTTTCGACACAAAAAAAGTAATCAAGATAAATTCTTGTGAAATATGTAGTTCTTTGATCATAATTAAGACGCTTAATTGCAAGTGATTTTTATTTAGAAGAAATATATCAGCAATATCAGTAAAATAGGCAAAGTCTGCATTTTTTCCATAAAAAACAAGTTAAAGATCATTAATTTTCCATCCTTATAATTCAGGAAATAAATAAAATGTAAATTTTTCTGTAAAAATATTTGCTGTTTTGCTAAATTCTAAAAAATTGAGAAAACAAAAACCTCTTTAAATGTTACAAACATTTTATATTCATTCAACAGCAAGCTTTCAAATGGTAAATACAAGATTTAACTCATAACAAGTATAATTACAAAGTATATTGAGAACAAAAGGTCATTCGCAAAATTTAAGCACAAGAATAAAATAAAAATGAAATTACATTAATTATGCAAAATAATTATGTCTGTTATTTGATAAGGTAAATGAACAATTTTGTACATAACATAAATAAGTGCTTATATCTATTAGTAAGAAGCAAGCGAACATTTTAAAAAAAAGAAAAATTATAAATGCTGGATATGACAAATTTATTTGCTTCATAATCAAGTCGCATGATTGACAAAATAGAAATAATGTTTAAAAAATAAAAATTTCACTATTTTGCATAATGATATTAGAATATCTCAATTTAAACATTTTTCTTTTTGCTTCAATAATGCTAAAAAAAGTATTTTATAAAATTAACAAGAAAACAATGTAGATCCTTACTGTTTTTGATAAAAAATGAAAGTGAATATGAAATTTATAATTGTGCAACAAGAAAAGAAAGTATTAAAAATAAATAATATATTCAGGAGTCCGGTAATTGATAGTGTGAGCAATATATATATATATCAAATCTTCAAATTCAAATCACATACACTACAGGCAGACTTTTGATTTTTTGGCTTTGATCTGACGCAAAAACGACGAAACACTTTGACGAGATTTTGAGATACTGACGTGATTTCATTTTTTTGTTCTGCTGTTGACTCTCGCTTTGCCCGTGCCTTTTCATTGCTTGTTGATGGTGACGCGAAATCCGGAAATATAGCATAGTTAGAAGCAGTTTGATTGGCAGAAATTGTCGTAAATATTATTATTGAAGAATTAGAATTAGTTAAAGCAGAACAACCACGTATAATATTACCTTTTTCTTTAGTATCAATCATTGCATCACACATTTCAACTCCTTCAACAATAGATACCAAATCACTGATCGGTTTCTTCAATAAATTACCATGACCTCTTGGTACTGCTACATTGCAAGATTTTTTCGTAGTAATCGTTCCATCATTACAGCGAGCAGATTTTGTATTTCTAGTCACATTTTTAATTTGAGCATGTTTTCGAGTATTTTGAATTTTCCGTTGTTGTACAGGAAATAAATTCATATCTTTGGTAATAATTGGTGCTAACATGGTCGATTGATTTACTTTGAATATTTCACCGTATTTCTTCTTGCTTAATTTTTCATCGACAAAAACAATGTCTGCTTTCTATGTGTAAAATTAATTTGAAAAATAATAACGAGATTAATTAAAAGTAAAAGTAATCGAGAAGTATTGCTTCAAATGGTCTAACAAACATGCACAACTTGTTGAAATACATACATAAGTGGTATATATACGTATTATACATTCATATTCATATAAGTAAGTATACATTCATATACACGCCCAATAGTATATGCTCAATATTTCTAACTTGCAATTTATGTTCTGCCCTTTGGCAGTGTTCCAGTTTGAAGTAATATGCACTTTAATCTTTTTTTCACTTGCTTGATTTATATCACTACAACAATCAACTTAGCAAGCACAGAACTCAGCTCTTTCTCTTCTTTGTTTTTTTCTACTTTACTTGAGTAGTAAGTTAATAATTCCATGGTAATATTTCAATTGTTGAATGCAATAGCTACTAATGATAATAACAACTGTGAATGCTTCAGTTGTCAATGCACAAGTTATTAATTGCTATATATGATCAGTCTTTTTCCTTGTTTATTTTATTATTATTTTGTTTGTAAACTGAGAAATCAAAGTAAAGTTTCGGCTAAATTTTAATAATGTTTTTGTATGCATTTAGTTTTAAATTAATTACTCGCAAGAATTATTAATTAGTCACAATTGAAATTAATTAGTTAGTCGCATTTGAAAATAATAATTAGTCACAAAAATGCAAAAACTATCGAATGAATAATAATGAATCATAACGTAAATTTTCAAAATTTAACAAGCTTAGGCAATTATTTTTGTGATCAGTAAAAGCTTGCAAACAAATCTCTTCTAAAATTGATCTTTACGCGACATTTTCTTTACTTGAAGCAATAATAGAATTGTTAACAGCCATAAAGTGAGAAAAAAAATTAAGTTTGCTTTCTCATTGCTCAAAAAAAGTAAACTTTTTTAAGTAAAGCATTACAAAGATGCAAACGTGAATAAAGTTATGGAGAAGCAATAGACAGCAGCAAATTTTTCCTCTTTCCATGTACTACAACTAATACTTATTTTTTTCATTGCACGAATAATAATAGCACATGGAGGATACTTAAAGTATTAGTTACATTTGAACATTTGAATAGTAATTGTCACTATCAAAACTTACCAACTATTGAATGGCTTACTTTAGCATTCTAGATAGCTTAACTAGCTGTTTTTTGTCAAAAGATCGATCAGCCTGCATTTTGAAGTAAAAGCCATATAAGCAAGTCACAACAAGCTCATTTCTTGAAATTTGATCATTTAAACTGGTTATTTATTAATATTTCCTAATTACTTGCATTATAACATTGCTAACCTAAGTTGGTGTTAATTAAACCATTCAGAAGATAAATGTTGCGATCTATGATCCGTGATACAAACATATTTATTGAGATTTGTACGCTAGTCATAAGAATCTTTCATGGTTTATGCAATCAGATATTAGTTTTCAATACTTTGAAAGATTTCTCTTGCAAGTTGCAAATAATCTGTTAATTATTTAATCTTTTTTGCTAGTAGCAGCAGTAATACAAGAAATTGAACGTATCGCTGCATAAATTATGTAAAAATTTGAAGTCTAAAAAGTGGTAAAAAAACACCTGTCTTCAAATAGTACAAATTATCATTACTTATCAGATAAAGATAAGGTGCCAGCTTTGTGAATTTAGAGTATAAATTCTGAATTATTAGTTCAAAAACTGCTAATTCTTAGTTCAAACCCAGAATACTATCACTTCATTTAGGAGATATACAGTAATTAATTATGAAAACTGCAATTAAAAAAAATATTAATAGCACCGTCTACTTTACATACTTTTCTTCAATAAAATGCTGATATCATCGTTTATTTGACGTACTTATCTTTAAATAATTACTCAAAACTTGATTAAAATGTAGAAATTATTATTATTATCCATTATCATTTATGAAAAGTATGTCAGAAGAAAGCACTAATCAAATATTTCTTTTACAAGCCAATTTTAATGTAATATTTCTGAGAAGTGTGTCATAAATCTCATTATTATTTGTTTACAATCTTTATTAAAAATTTGAACTCAAATTAAGCAAAAATCGCCTTGCTGAAATTTGCGTTTTAGAACAAAAGAAATGTTTAATAAAAGATTATTATTAAAGAATCATTTCTTAGACGCAAAAAAAGTAATTAGCATACACAGCCAGAAGTTTCTATCTTATCGTTTTTTCTTTTGCAACTTCAGTAATTAGTGAGAATTGATATTTGAAGAGTCAATTTACTTAAAATTTTAAATATCATTTGTTTCCAATTTAAACAAAATTTTCTATTACTTAAAAAAGGAAAGTGAGCAATTAAAACTTTCAAATGTAAACATTTGCTAAGAAAATATTGATATTAAGGAAAAAAATGTTTGCAATAAAATAATGTTCTACAGAACTTTTCTAAAAAAGTAATTGTTATTCATAATTATTTGTCATTAATAATAATGATTCTTAATACATAATTAATTTCTTTTTTGCAAACAATTTTTTTTCCCTGCCAAATGTATTTATTACTATAAAGGTTATAAGGAAAGAAAATTAAAGCAAACCTTGAAATTGTTTCTTTTCCATCATATACGTTATAATAACGTTTTGAAAAGTGAAGGGTGAAAGTGAAAACTTATTCAGCCTATTATGTCATTTCTTTCATTCATTTGAAATAGATGAAACTTTCGCTAATTGATTGAGATTTGAAATACTACCAATCAGTTGGCAGAATTTTTGGAGGAAAAAAAAGAAGAAAAAAAACTGAGCTCGTTAAAATTTGATACTTTATAGTAAATAATGCATTACAAAACATGACTACTATACTAATATGACTGACATAAATCTTAAATCTCTTGAAACTAATAAATTTGTAATGCTTTTTAGTGTAAAGTTATAAAATTTTCAAAGTTTCATTTCATCAAACTATTTGCAAGACAAAGCATTTTGTTATCGAAATTTTTAGCTTTCTTAAAGTTTTTACAAAGTTTGAAATATTTTTTGTGTCAAAAAAAGCAACACAACAGGACCAACTCATTAAGCATTAAGATAAGAATTATTAGACAAGCAGATAAGTTGTAAGCTATCAGTTCACCAAAAGATTTACTGAACTTTACTTTTATAGAGGTTAACATATGATATAAAAAATATAGACACATTATTTGGGGTTGAATCATTCATCAGTTATATTTTTACTTATTGTGATGAGAATATTTTTTGTCAAAATAAATATGCTAAATTTTTGAGCTTCCATAATTCATTATATGCATAAACGTGTAATTTTTGTTTCATTTTTTTTAGATTATCATAACATCTTGATAGAAAAGTTTTTTCAAGCTTAAGGCATATTTCCTTTCTCTAATATTACGAAAAATAAATGAGTAATACTTTCAATTTTCAACTATTTGAAACTTAAAAATTGTGTAAGCATTTGGAAATATTATAAAAAATATATATGTATTACTAATAAATGTCGAAAGTGATAATAGTTGTTTACATACTTCAAAACTTTTGAATAGAACATCTATGACGATAGTTTGGCAATGCTGCATTAGCATGCTTTATACAAAATTTTAGGCAATATTTATTCGAACAGAAATAAAAAATAATCAAAGTAAAAGTATTATTCACGATAATTTTAGTTCATTGTAAAAAGTAATCATAAGACACTTCAGAAGATCAGTACTTCTACTGATCATAATGAACAGTTTACAGGGCGGTACGCAAATTACCGCGATAACGAATTTCTTCATCTTCTCCATCTTTACGAATTCGTCGCCATTTAGCCCGTCGATTTTGAAACCACGTTTTTACCTAAAACTCGTTCATAAGTAATACTAATCGTAAAGCTTATATCACGCTAATCTCAAAATACTTCTCAAAAACAAGAAAAATTAAATGGTGAAGTTTCAATTATAATAGTTAGAAATATACCCTCTATTTGATCATTCTGATCATAATAAACATAAAAATATATAATGAATATGAAAAGCATCAAAATAAGTTGCTTAAATTCCTCCTACAAAGGATTTAAACAATATGTAAGGAATGAAGAAAGATGATGTCATTAATAAAATACAGCTGCAAAATATTTTATCACTGAAAAAAAATGATGATAAAAAGATAAGACAATAAAATTTAAGTTTCATACGTATTAATTGAAAATCAAAAATAATGCAAACATTTTTTCAAATTATTAGCTATTAATTAATCATACTTATTAGTAATACAATAAAAAAACAATTATATATTGATGAAGAAAATTATGCATTTCAAAATAATACTTGTATCTCAGTGAGTTCCAATTCTCTCGCCAATACTTTGCGCTCCTGCGATGATAAGTATTTGTCATAGCAAAACTTTTGCTCAAGTGCATCAGTTTGTTCACTTGTAAATCGAATTTGTCCACCTTTACGTTTGTGAGTTGATTTTTTAACGTATTGTGATGACCAAGGCATTTGCTGATGCGATCCTTAATATGTTAAACTTTGAACTATGAAATAATTTAAAAGCCTAAACTGCAAATCATAAAGATTTTTCTACTAATAAAAATATAACAAAATGCAAATTTTATACAGCAAAAAAGTTAGTTTGTATTTTGTCACATTTAAAATAAAACATTAAAATTGTTAAAATATATGTATATTATTTATTTTACTTTATACATTGATGAGCATATAATGTTATTACAATATTTACCAAATTACCAAGTACTTATAATAAATCATTAAAATGCTTTATAAATCATTTTATGTAGCAGTTATTGCTAAATAACAAATAATTCCAATAGTTCTAAAACAGGAAATTGATAGTATTTGATTTCGATTATTTGTCTTATTTATCCATTAACTTGTTTTGTTCATTTAATGTTAATTGACATGATATATATATATATATATATATATATATAT
>UYYF01004267.1:0-25716 GCA_900618365.1 Thelazia callipaeda
ATATATATATATAACAAATCTTTAGGAAAAATCTGTCTGCCTTCTCTGAAATGATCATGGAAAATATTGATGCTATATTCATTAATTGTTTTGTAATTTCACCTCGATCAATTTCTCACAAATGGTGTGCTATAATAATCTATATTTTGCGGTGAGTTGACTTCATGTTCAGACTTTTTTGTATCGTACCTTAATCATTATAATTGTTGCAGCAACAACTCATTCTCTATAAACTGAAGAAGAATGCTAAGAAAACATTTAGCTTTATAAGTTAATTAAATATAAAAAACATTTTTTTGATCTCATTTCTGTTCAAGTGTTCTTCAACAGTCTCGTGATTGCTCTTTTCCGAAATTTCTCCAAATTTTTTTGTCATGTTCAATCCGGGTCATTACCAATTTACATGCCGTTAGAAATGCGGGATCCCTGCACTGGCTATTTGTACTTGTTTTTGCGTTGTTGAAGGTTCGTTTACATTAATGAAATATCATCTCTAAATCAACACGGTGTTTTATAACAAAAAATTAAATTTATGTTTTATTTGTCATTTTTTTTGAAATACTTATTGCGTTGCATTTAAGCAAATTTTGGTAAGAAAAATTTTGTTATAAATTTTTTCACGCATTTTCATAATTCTGTAGATGGCTATTATGAGGACAAACGATAGATCCTGCAGTGAACTTGTGAATGCTCTGTTAAGTGCATGTACCAACACACTAACATCTGTTGGCCTTACATGGAAGCAGCGTTGGGATGGGTCACTTTATGAAATATTAGCCACAGAATATGGTCTTAGTGGCCTACCTATGGAATTGGTCCGTATAGTTTTTAATTTTTTAGAAGATCGAATAGTTTTTATATGTTCACATTTCTGTAGTTTTTCAGCTTAGAGATAAACCGTTTATGATACATAAATTGTATTGCTGCATCCAATATTTGATTTTTAATATTTTGATAATTTTTGTTAGGTCATGTATGAGTGGCCTAGATCTGTTCTTTCTTTGTGGCAGCGTGCACCTGTCAATTCAAAATTAAATGATTGTAAGTTTATTTACTTTGAAATGATGCATTGTAACCTTAGGAAAATTTATGCAGTGTAAAACTACAAAGAAACATACATACCAGTCGCTGAAATTTATATACCACTTGTTTCATCAAATGTGGGCGTCTTTAAAGCTTGGTTGATTATGTTTTAAGAATATTCAAGAAAATTTTCAATATATTATTTAAATATTTCTTTCGATGTCTTCATTTAATAAAGTATTACGTCGATAAGATACATTTTTCTTTTTCTAGCAAATGAGCTAACACATGCTACACCTTTCCCTCCAACTGCACCAGCATTGGTTGCTTATAAATTAGCTGCTGCTTACGGGAACGGGCTTAGCGAAGTGAAATCAATGCAAAATTCTGATAGCCAGCAGCAAAAAATCTCAAACATCGATTCAGAAGTTTTCAAAAGTGATTATGCAAGCACGAATATAAGCGAGTTCTCTGCAGCGGTTCGTTTGCTTATCAATATTCATATATTCCTTACTTTGACATCAGTTTGAGATGAGATTATCGGCAACTTAGAATTTTAACTGAATTTGCTTATAAAATTTAGAAATCAATGTAATAAAAATTCAGCTAATCGTTTTGTTTCATTTGATACATTTTCCGCATTTTTTAAATGAATATTAATAATAGAAGTCATCTTTAATGAAAAGAATATAGTTCGTACTAGTCATTACATCATTTGTGAATTTTGGGATATACTGAAAGCTTGTTTCATCACATTTCAAGAAAATTTATGTAGTTTTGTAGTATTTCTATTGATGGTGGTTATGCTTCTGATTATGAAAGAATATAGTGAACTTTTAAAATTGCTAAACTTTAAAGTCTTTTTTTTTTAATTTCCGACTGTTTCAAATAATTTTATTTATAATGATCGCAGCAAAACTGTAAATTTTCTAATGACTTAGATTGTTCTAGGATGAATTGGATTGGCTTGAGCTTTTTAATTTATCAGATTATGGGAAGGAGTCATTTGAAAATAGTAACGAAGGTATGTTATGTAAATTGAAGCTTTTCCTTTTGATTTCCTCTATTATTTATTAATTTCTTTTCTTCAAAATAATTCGAATATTGCAGTTTCAACAAACCCCATCATATATCCTCCAAATACAAAAGTAGCAGCCAGTCGGTTTTCTGCAAATTGTGCCTCCAGTTCTCAACGTGATTGTAAATATCAAACACTAGTAACAGCTACACAATTAAGCGGTTTATTTGAGACAGAGCCATTAACTTTCACTATTATATGTGCTTCAGATCATGTCAAAATGGAAAATTCTGAGACTGGTAACATTTTTTTGCTTTTAAGATCATAAAAATATGTATTTTAACCCTTTGTTTATGTTTTTTGTATCAAATCTGAGTTAAAATTTTAGGAACTGTGACAGAAATTGGTTGTACACTAGCACCAATTGGTCATACAGAAAATGAAGGATCAGTACCTCTCAAAATTATGGATATCAGTCGAACCATATCAAATGAAGTATGAGCTTAAAATTTATTTTATTCTTCCATAGCAAAATTCAGGTACTGAAATTATTGTGCTTTTAAACATACTATTGTGCTTTTAAACATACTTTTAAACATACTTCTCATAGTTTTTAAATGTTCTTCTAGCAAAAAGATCGAGTTACAGTTGAAACTTAATCGTTGTAAAAGCCTAATTTGTTTTCTTATTTTTTTGTCTTTGTTCGTAACTTCTATTTAAGATACCAAGTTATGTGGTCGGAAATGATTCCGTATCTCGAAAACCAGGATTGCAAGATTTAAGCGCAGATCTAAATGCTCGTATGACGCTTATTGCCATGGAGCAAGCGGAAACAAAGGAAGGTTCTGCGGTTGGGAATAGTGATCATAATATGCAAAGTAAAATGTTTATGATGAAAACAATTTCTTTTTCGTTGTTTCATTTAAAACTTTTACTTAAAGAGATACGCAGATGATGGATATAAATAGTGCTGATAATGGCCAGAAAGTTCGTCAAAAAGAATGATTATAATGATGATTTTTAATTCATAATCAATTTTTTCTGTAGCATCTAAAACCACTACTGCGGGAAATGTTGATACTGTTCCACAAGGTTTCGCTACTCAGGGATCATCAGCAAGCACATTTGGTATTCCAACTACACCGAAAACGACACCTTTCATGACTCCGACTCCTCTCTCCCCTTCTCATCTTTCACCCACAAACTCAGGGCCAGATTTAGATTATGTGATGGAAACTGAGCCAACGGTACATAATTTTAATTTTTTTCCTTTAGGAATCTTCCGTTATATTTAAAAGCATGTAATCGTCTCAAAAGCATACTTCATTTTTAAGACATTTCTTGATAACGTGTTATATGGCTTACCCATAATTTAACCAAAGTTGGTGTTGAAAGAAATTTATATTTAATGTAATTTGGTGAAGAATTTGGACTGTTAATTTCATTTATAAATTATTAACGATATATGTGTCAAGAATTTGATGTTATTTCATGTGGTTTCGCACAATCTGAATGAAGGGCTTCATGAAAATAATAGTCGAGGAAATGATTTACGTTCACAAATTCCATCATTTATACCTGCATTTTCTACTGAAACTTTTAAAATGCCATCACAAAAAGTTTTGTTGATGGAAAGAGTCAGTTTTGGTATGTGATTTACCCTTCTGTTGAAAAGAAAATTTTTAGAATTCGTGTTAATGGTTGCTATGTGCACTTTTTTCTTTAACGTTACTTAATCTAGGAAAATCACATAAGTAAGATATAGTTTCAGGCTCTAAAAAATTTGTTATATTGGATTTTGGAGCACCAGTTCTCTTGACTGACTTTTTTATTCCATCAGTAGCAGAATTGGCAGCAATTTCTATAAATGTATGGCTCTTGGGCGAAAATGTTGATGGACAAAGATTATTAATGACAACTGATATTTGTCGGAGAAGCATTGCAATACAAGATCTACAACCTTTAATGCGAATTCGGTTTATGAAAGTGTGTGCTTTGTTTTGATTTCAACTTTTCACAAAAATATTGCAAATAAAATTGTCTTTGTCAATCTAATTTGTTATGTTTTTGTTTAGATAATTTGTTAATGTTATGTTTTGACCACTTAAACTTACAGATAACTTATGTGGGACGGCAGCTCCACAATTCTTGTAAGATACCTATTGGTATGTTTTTCGGACATCGTTACTTTTCATCATGGCAAATTCACTCATCTCCATTCATGCAGAAAGAGTATTTCACTCATTACTCGTCAAACAACCAGATTCAACAAAGAAAAGTGTGTAATAAGTTATTTTTAAAGTGCTGCTGATTTACTTCCGCAGAAATCATTTTCCAGCCCGTATCTGTTTATAATTCTAGATGCGAATTTTTTCTTTTTATTTTTCATTTTATGCTTCTTGGACACTGCCGCTCGGCAACTCAGCCAATACGAGAAATATATTTTTATTTATCAAATAAAATATAAGTAGAATCTTAAAATAATGAATATAAGGTATTTCTATATTTTATATTTATTTATCTCGGATTTGTTGTGCTGATTCTTTTTTTTTTCGTTGTCGTGAAAACCATAGCGATCATCCAATGAGTTGCTTTCAAGCATCTCCTTGAGAACTTTATATAAATATTTTTCATTTATATTTACATTTATTTGTTTAAGATTCTTTTTATACTCTGTTATAAGTTATTATTTGCTTGATAAAAATTTAAGAAGAAAAACACCTCATTACTCAATAGAACATTGCAAAATTAAGTTTTTTTATATCTCTCATGTTCAAACATTTTTATTTCTGTATTTGAATATGTATTTGGAGGTTTTTAAATTGCAGACAGCAGCTATAGTAAATCAGTTGAGACAGCTTTGTGAAGATTTGCGCTGTAGACATCAGCTTGCTAACGCGGAGTTACGCCGTTTAGTAAATGAATTTGCCCGTGAGGATGAAGTAAAGCAAATATACCGTGAATGCGCTGAAATCAGTCTGCAGTGGAATGTTGTAGTGAGATTGGTTCACCGTTTGGAGCTGGATCATGTATTGTCATGTGGTATATCTTCCTTTCAGTTTCAGCGTTTATTTGTATTTATGTTTACAGGAAATGTTCGAGTTTTTTGAAAATTTTTATTTCCATTATACAGATAGAGATTTCGCTCATACAAATCTTTTTGGAATTAATGAAAATTGTAAAAAGACAGATTTTTGCTATAAGTTTTCGTGCATATAGATTCTGATCAAAGTTTGGAGAATGTCTTATATGGGAATTGGGATAACTGCTGTCCAGATCAACTACAAACCATCGCAGTTGAATTGTTTGCTCTAATAACTCAAGCAACTCACTTAATTGATGTGCGAGCAATCGCAGTGGAAACATTTGCCTCTGATCATAAACTTGTAGACCAGGTGAAGCTTAATTTTGCCTGTTATATTTCAATAAATTATAATTTGGCGTGCTGGTAATTTACTCGAAATTACTCATTTCCGATTGTGAGTAACTTTTAGCAGAAATATTTGATTCATGTATCCGTGAAGTTCATTTTGATGTGAATTTACTGAATGTCCTTAATTTTTTTGATTCATTTTTTAGAGCTGTCATCCTAGTGAAGCAAAATATGCCCGACTGAAAAGTAAAAAAGCTCAAAGGATAATTGTAACTCCATCATTTACTGAAGACGTTGTTTTGCAACCGAAATTCAATTTGGATAATGCTGTTACATTTTTTGTCCTGTTTTGCATTCCAGCCGTACCAAAACTACAGGTAACTTATAGCAGTTTTCATTTTTATTTAATTTTGGTTAACATTTTACATTATAAATTCAGGTTGGCTGCATCACCTGGCTTTTCTATCATGGTTCTGAATGTGATTGGTGGCCTTTATTTTTTCCTCGTGTTTTGAAAGAAATCCTTTCTGCACAATTTAAAAAGAATGACCATAGGTATGGCGTTAATTTGTAATACATTGTGAAGCTTTATTTTCCTAGTACTCATAATTTTATGTAAATAAATTGACATCTTGTTGAAGTTATGTTGTGTTGTGATTTAATTATAATCGCAAGTGATACAATGCTTTTTCATCAATTTTCGTTCAAGAAAAATTAATTTATTTCGCTCGGTTTTTTATATCAAATAGCTTTGAGTGCCTCCCTCAAATTTTTTTCTCGTTTCAGGATTTTTTTGCAACTGTCATTCTTATGCACTCATTCAATAAAGTCTAGCTCGAAGCAGGCAATATTTTATATTCCATTTTGTCTAAAAATTTTTAAAAATTCTGTACTAAATATGGGCAGTTTCTCGATTTCTTGAATAATTTTATTTGCAGGCTGCTATTATACTTGAACTTTTCAATCTCATCAATGAAGTAGCAAATAGTGTTTTAAATTATGAAACAGTCAAGTATCATTCTCAACCCAAGCTTAATGTTACCTTACTTTGTTGGTCACTAATGCTTGTTTCGAGTGCATTCGACGTTGTCGCTTCCAGTAAGTTTGTTTTTTCCTCTGCTTTTTGTGATTTCTGTTCTAATTGATAGTTTTTTATAAAGCAAATTTCTTATCTTGAATTGTTCTCAGAGATATATGGTGTAAGCAAAAAATTCCTGTACTACACTGCGGTCTTTTTTTCACTAAGCACCATTTCCTAATTCTGAGGTCAATAAAAATGATTTTAAAAATAAAGTTGGAAGGAATATCACTACTCTGTAGAAGAAAATGCGTACTTAAGCTGATTATCATCGTCTTTCGTGCTCTAAAGATCTATAAAACTAAAGTAGTATCATCTGTTGTTAAAGGCAAAAAGAAAAGTGATCGTTGGACATTCATTGGAGGAGAGTCTTCACGAAAAACATCAAACGAACATGACAGTTCTAGTCTAAAAGTCCATAAAAAGAAAGGGCATAAATTTGGTAACGGAAATGAAAAGCAACCAGAACTTGTAAAAAACAGTAACTCTAAGACCTTGGTAATAATTTATTCTGTTCTTAGAGATCGAGACGTTTTAATTATTCTTTTCCTCATTCAGTTGTTTTTTCCTGAATTAATGTTATGAAGATATCCTGGCACAAATATATATATTTCTAATGTTCTTTTAAGCCTTTATATCCCGATCTGCACTTTGTAACTTTGTTTGCCTTCTTTTATATGTATCATCTCTTTTGGTTCATTCAAGCACTTTCACTGCTGTAAAACAGACTCCGTGTGTGCTAGTATTTTTAAATGTATAATGGACCTGTTCCTTAGCAAGCATTAATTGATAATTGCTGCCTTTCATGAAAGCTGAAAAGCAGTGCGTTATAAATTTGTTAACGAACTGGGTGCGTACTTATGTTTGGAATTGAGGTAGATCACAAATATAAGGAGCTTTGCACAGGACTTGGTGGTCGCTGTGCCAATGATATCTTTCGCGTTTTTTAGAAAACTGAACTCGACTCATTATGGGACAAGCACTTTAAAGTGATGGAAGCAATGAAAGCAGCGAAAATGAAGATGTCTAAGGCTTTAAGTGCCAAAATACAAAAGAAAATTGAGGTGGGAAAGAAAGTTAACAGTTCACCCCCACATAAGATGAGTTCGGTTCGATTTTGTGCATGAAACTGTTGTCTTGGTGCATTATAGGGCGTCTCTTTCCGGGATTCCACTAATTTTTGCCGTTTGATTATTATTATAAACATCTCTTTCAACATATTTAAACATAAGTATGTGATGATTACTAGAAATTTATTTTTGTTAACATCTGGAGAGATTGTGTTGTTAGTATTTACTTTCGTTTCAGCTTGTTGTGTCTCTTAAAAGTGCAGTTCTTTGATTTATTTAATTTGCTTGCTGCCTTCTGTTTTATTAACTTCACTTGAAGATTTGTAGCAAGAGTTTTATCAAACATATTATAAAATTCAGATTCTGTCATGTGTGTTTTTCTGTCATTCTCATCATTGCACATAGACAACAAATATCAGTTAAAGATACTTCTTTTCAGGCTCCAGCTGCTAGCGACAAGACAGTGGAGCTGACTCAGTTAGAAAACAAGCTCTTGGCATTCTTTGCTGAGGAGGAAGCTGAAGAAATTATGAATGAGGTAGCTAACTAGTGCAGATATTAATTAAAGTTGTTTGAAAGGAATCATTTCTGAAGCAGGTCTTTTCGTCGTTTAATATCTTGATATCACTGCAAAAAAACTGCTTTTTTCATGTAGGAGTAAAATATAGTCCACGAGAAGCACCCATTTTTTCACTGTAACACTTTTTAATGGTTCTTCAAAGAATTAAATGTTCAGGTGCATATTCATAATAATCTATTTTTGACTTCTTCAGTTTCAATATTACAAAAATTCGAATTATTTGCTTTCAGTATTATTTGGCCCCGGCACAAGCAAACGATTTAGGTTCCGTCGATTCATGTTTGTTTTTTCTAATTCTGTATAAAATTCAAAGATGTGTCTATGAATTAACCTTCTCAAAAACATGAATTCAACAATCAAAAATAGTCATATAGTCAATCTCAAACATAAATTTTGAGGACAAGTATTTGAGAAGAAGTTATAATGCTGCATGACTATTCTTGATTTCAATTGTTGAAATTTTCAGCCGAGTCAGCTTTAAAAAAGGCAATATCAGGAGCTAACAAGAATCATTCGCGATCTTGTCGATCTAGAAGATATAATATTCGTTTAAAGCTCCCAGTTCAGTCATGTGCAGAAGTTACAAAAAATTTGGCCTCCTTACTGTGCAATTTCAATCAGGAAATCCCAATTCTGCCCAAATTATTGATTTGCAAGGTAGGGTTAATTGATATTTTATTATTAGATATGCATTTGTTTGCGGTATTTCCGATTATGTCAAGGTTCAGAAAAGGAAAAAAATTTGAGATTTCATGAAATGAAATCTGAAATTGAGCATTTAATTAGGGCATGTTCTATTTCAGATTGTTGCACGCATATGCATTGGCGTTTCTCACCATACTATTCCTTTAGTTTATGTATTGGAAGGTCAAATTGACAAATTTATAAGGATAGGTAGGCCTTTTTTGGCTTTGCTTGATATATAAGGAATGTAGATTAGTTGCTATGTGCATTATGAGATTAATGTATTATTTTTAAAGTGAGTAGGAGTATAGTAATCTTCATCCTTTTCTTTGTTGTAAACTCAGTTTGTGCTAATGTTTTTGGATTCATTATATGATATTGTCAGGATTGGAAGAACACAGGACTGGTTTGTTGAAGTATGCAATATTGCACTCGATTTTGGATGTTATTGAATCAGAATCTCGTGCTATTGCTAAATCATCTGTATCATCAGAAAAGCAAATTAAAAAAGAGGGCGATTCAATACTCGAAGTGGAAGAAGAATTGGATGTGCTTTGTATGCGTTATACTGGATGTCATTTTGTTGATCTTGCTTTCCAAGGTGAATTTTTATGTTATAATGATAGTGCATACTTTTCCGTTCATTCTCCAAGTAAAATTTTTGGTGACATTAAACCATTTTTACATGTTGCGTTAAAAAATTTTTATTGCAATAAAAACGTAAAAGATCATTGTTTCTATCCATTCAAAAAAAGGTTTTCAATAATATAGTCCAAAATTTTGTGAAAAGTGATAACTTAGTATTATACCGCAATTGTACATTGGTGTATATAATTGGGAGCTAGTGCGTAAAGTATAATTTATTGTAGCAAAATCCAAGAATGACGCTTCTGAAGATGTAGAAGGGCGAAAATCGACTGGTATCACGGCAATTGTTTGTTGTCTTCCTGACGTGTTCAGCTCAGCGAAAACATCTCCAGCCTTCAGTATCGCAAAGTGAATATTACTAATTTAAATTTTCTGATTGTATTTAATAAGAATGCTTCCTTTATGACTCATATAGTGCTGTCCATTACATTAGTGATATGCTATTAATAAAACAGGAAATCCATTTGTATAGTTATCCTATAATTTGTCCATAATTAACGACAGCAAATTGTTTATACTGAAATTTGCGTAATACATTGCTTGATTTTCAATCTGATCATGTTATATGGAATGTAAAAATTCTCTCTGATGAGTTTGTAATGTTTTGTAGCACACTATTGACATAACTTTGGAAATATTTCAGGAACTTTTATCTAAAAATAACTTTTTTCAGTTATGATGAGCAGCCGGAATTAGGTTCAGAACAGTTAGATCTGTTGATATCTCAGGCATTGTTCAATACTAGACAAGCAGTTATACCAAATGGTCCCAGTGATGAAATTCGAATTCATACTTACCGAACAAAGTTAGTCATTTTTTTGTAACCTTTGTATGTATGCATTATCAACAGTTTTTATGGCAATTTTGTTTTGAAATTGCTTTTTTTATCAATATTACTTCATTCTGATAAGTGTTGTAGGATATTCAATAAAGGTATACCTAAGAAAAGAGTTCGTCATTGTTTGTATTTATTTTATGTCATGTTTATCACTCGTTTGTAGGGCTAGAGAAATTATCAAGGAAAAGCTTTCTAAGGGCGAGAAATTTTACTATTTGTTTCGCTGGATAGACGATCTGCTAGAGATAGAGGAACAAGCTGCTCGATCTTGCAACGGTGTACGTTAATTATCCATATGTGCTGGGCATGAATCTTTTAGTTGTGAAATGACCGAGAGTTGCTAACTTAATAATCATTTTATGCGTTAATAATTATATATGCAACTTTTCGATTATTTACTAAAATGCCATTGTCGGACACCATTCCTTTCAAAATTCTGTGTCAGGAGGATTGAATTAGAAGTTTTATAGCTATTATTCGATCTTTTAGTTTCTTAATCTTGAAGACCGTCATTATTACATGTTTATGAAGTCAGAAATATAAAATTCTCACGTCTTATTTTTAGAATATTTACTGCGAGAATTTAAGGTTTTTGAACAAATAATTCATAGTTGACTGTGGTTTGTCTACTAAATTTTGGAGCTTCAGGATCCAGAAACATACGTAAAAATGTTGAATAGTCAGATCTTACCGAGCAGTTCTTATGAAGAACTCACAACTGTATCAAAATCTGCATTTCTGGCTTGTTGTTTATCAGAATACCTATACTCTATGAATGACCAACGATGCGGTCAGTGTTATTTTTCAAATTTACAGGCTTCTGGAGTTTGATTTATACGTTTTCGCAATCAAATTTCGACAAAAAACATTATCGTTGTTCAAAAATGTCAGTAGTAGTTAGTTTAGAAGAGTCAGTGCATGGTTTTGGAAGTTGTTCCCCGGTAACAGGACCGAGATCAAGCTCACCTTCATCTTCCGGTTCTCCAAGATCTCATACAGATGTGGAAATGAAAGAAAGTGAGACAAAAAGCATGCGGAGTGGTGAAGCTATAAAAATGTCCAAGAATTTGGATGACTTTGCCAATTTGATTTCTCATAGTATCACTGAAGGTTGTTTTTGTTTTTTGATTTTTCGATTGTCTAATAAAAGTTTTTGGAGCGTTAATTTTGTTATATTCTATATTAATATATGCGTGATGCTCTTCAGCATTAAGTTCTCCTTCTGATTACAATCTTCTCGAAGCTCAATCTTCAAAAGTTTCGACTTCAGCTGCAAGTCCTTCTGCAGAAGTGAGGAGTTTTACAAATTTTAATGTAAATCTCGGCTGACACAAGTTTCTGAATATTACTCGTACTAATGTTTTAGACCTCGCTTATTTAACAAATTTAATATTAAATAGAGTCCTGTTTAAAAGTTCTTATTATGAAATGCTGTCTAATATAATGTTGTTTCAGGAGCAGTGCTCTTCGGCTACCTCTAGTTTGTCAAAAAGTAAGATAAGAAGAGCCATAGAAAAATGGGTCCCAACGAAATGGATGGCTAAAATAGCTTTGAATAAAGAAGAATATATGGAGCATATAATGGCTAGCTTTCTGGTGTGTTTATTTATCAAATTATTAAGTTCTACGCTAGTAAAAAGTGTGAACAGAATGTTGAACGGAGAGTTTTTCAACCTGACTGTTTAGTAATCATGAAGACCCAAATTTACTTTTTTATTTTATTTTTATTTTTTGTATTTTAGGCTCTAGAAAGATTTTAGAAAATCAGCATTAAAAAAAAAAGTTGTTTGAAACGACATTCACAGCTTTTATCCTAAAATTTACTGAACTGAGTCATTTATTTGACTTGTAATTAAATTATCTTTTCGTTTTATTTTATACTGCTGCTTTGATTAGATAAGTAATGGACAATAAAGATTAGTTATCTTTTTTCAGAGTGAATTACGATTGACAAAAAATAATGTCTTGGTACAGCCTTGTTCTTTTTCATATGCGGAATTCTTAGGTCAGCAGTTAGGTTTAAGTCAACATATCTGTTGCATGAATATTGATTTTCTTGCTGACCTGATTACAAGGTTATTTATTTTTTTGTTCATAATACTGAAGCCCCAGTTCAATTAGAACGAATTGAGAATATAGTAAAACTCGACAATAATTTGCAGTTCTCGGAATAACCTTCGTATTTTTCATGCAAAACATAAGTTTCTACAGGTATTCTGTTCGAGATCTTAGCAAATGGAAAGTTTGTCTCCCACCTAAACTTCAACTTTCTGATAACGAGATTGTGCGCAAACAAATAGGAGGAACTCTTAAGGCAGCCAATATTGCTCTGGGACGATTTATTGAGTCTATATCATCAAGCGACTCTGTTGAATTTGTGCAGAGACTTTTGAATTTCTGCTTGGATTTTGATTCAGGACTTATTCGTAAGATAGTTTTTTGAAAAAAAAAGATATTAAAATTCAGTAGAGTGAAATTATTCTTATTATATTGCAAGGTTATTTTATTAATTTCAGATTGCTGTATTATTAACATTGTCTTCAAATAAAAAGATTTCGTTCTATTTCCTTTTAATTTTTACTTTGTTTTTATTGCTTACTTTAGTCACTTTATTTCTTTTCTTCCAACAAAGGTAAACCTGTGCAAGGTTGCTGGGGATTTGCCAAGTAATTTGTTTTTTAATTTAGATGCTACAAGAAAGTTGCCCACAACTAATCATCACTGCGTCCTTCCTGCTAATTGCATAACATCTGTTGTAAACTACGCAGTAATGTCAAATTCACTTCCTGAACATATGTGGGCAGTTGTATTGAAGATATTGGATCTCATTATGAAGAATAACGTAAAAATATTGCAGTTTTAATTTCCTAACAGCATACATGTGGAGCATTGCAAATAATTCTGCATGATTTTATTAATTTATCAGGAAACTCTCTTTTTCTCAAACTCTGTTAATTGTTTTATTAATCAAATTGTCATTGCTGATCTAAGAAAAGAACTGATTAATTATGTAATTATTATCAAAATATGTAGCAGTAGCTATAGCTTAAACTTTTGTTTAGCTATTCCTAAGAATAAAAGTAGATTGTAGAGAAGAGCAGTGAAAAGAAAAAAATGAAATAATTATATAATTATATCTAAATTGTATTCATATAACTGGACGAAAAGTTCATTTAATTAATAATGATAAAATAAGTTATTTTTCTCTTTAACACTTTTTGTTAAAAATTATTAAAATAAATTTCAGTTTGTAGCTTCAGCCCTACTAATAAACTCGACTCATTTTTGCAAGTTAGTCGGTAGTTTCCTAGTGAATTGCATTTTGCGACCAAATCAATCGTTAGGGGCAAGTTATAATTCTTTTCGAATTAATTAAAAAAAATTTTTTTTCAATAAGTTGTTTCAGCGTATTTCATAAACTCTTTAATGATTCATTAATGGATCTACAGTTAACATAATTTACTTCTCATGAAAATTTTCATTAAAACTGAATATTATGACATGAGTATGCAAAGAATTTTTTTAATGAAAAAATTTCTCAGATCTGAAAATTTCTGTTACTATGATTAGGTTTTTTTGATTTGTTTGTGAAACATTTTACGCATTATTTGTTTCAGATTGGTCCTTCTACCGTAAATGCCTTCAAAAATTTTTCCAGACGACTCCATGAGACGTCTGATATTGCTCTTCGAAGTGTTCTATGCGTCAAAATTCTCAGCATTCTTCGACATATTTCTTCAGAACAGTTTTGTCTTAGTATCTCTATAAGTAATAACGATTCTGAAAAATTGTTCAAAATTTTTTGTAGACATTAAATTCACGAACTGTTAATAAGAGGTAGTGTATCTAGTATTTAAACCACTTTTTTAGCTGCATGACTAAAAACGTTCTAAGAAGAGAAAAGCCACATCAAAATAGTTTCATTTCGCTATGTAATTCTCAAAAAATTTTTATCTACAGGAGTGATTTGATTAATTTTTTCTATCCAAATGACTGTTTGGTTGAATTGCTGAGTATTATGTTGAATTACACGGATGACTATGCCAGCGTAGCACGTAAGAATAACATCATTCGATTAAGTCATTGGAACTTTCAGTATTGTAAATGCAGAAAGTGCTGATCTATATTTGTTACATATTTATGTGTTTGAATTTGTTTTAAATGAATCTGAAATTTGCGGTGTCTCCTAGCAATCAGTTAAATCTGCAGTATAGTCAAGATTTTTTTTTCAGAAAACTGGGAATGACTATTTTTAGTCTGTTTATATCTAAAATTATTTTGTACAATTTATACATTTTGCGCTAGAAACAGTATCAGAATTTCCTTTCAGCTCAAGAACTTGCTAGCTATATTTCATCATCGATTCACGCAGCGTGTAACTTCATCAATCAATTTAAAGCATCTAAAGGCTGCATAACACTAATTTCTGCAGATTCCTATTATCGACCGAACGTCTGCTTTCAGGTTTCTTTTATTCTGAAGAGCACTTATTTGTTGCGTTTTTGGTTCAGCATATGCAAAATAATGAAAATTATATTGACATAAGTTGATTTTTTGTTAATTTGTGTCTTTACTATTTTTAGATTACATTAAAAAACGGTACAAATGAAAATGGTGACGCATGGCCACAGCAGTCTGAAATGTTGGGGCATTACGGAGCTCTCTGGGCTCATCAAGTGGGTGTTACATTTATTAATAACTTAGTCGAAAGTATTTGGTAAATTTTCATCCATTTACTTTCAATTTTTATGGGTTTTCAGCATCTTGATTCAAAGAGGTCTGCTGCACCTGGTAGCGAGTCATCAAGTTCTTGCCCTTGGCTTTCTCGTCGTCAGTATCAGTCAAATATATTTTGTGAGGTTTGATTTACAAGTTTACATTTTGGGTAACGTGACTGTGTATTGACCGATGAAATTTTAAGAAGGATAAAGCAGAGTGATAGCGATGTAAGCAAGGAATTTTTTTCATAATCATCAGTATTATTAATTTGCTATTGCAGATACCTATGATAATCATATTTTAAAAGCAAGCTATCAGAATGATGAAATAAGCAAAGTTACGCTAATAAATTACAGATAGCTCGTTATATGGATCGTTCAACAAAAGTGTCTGATTATTTAGTGCGCAATTTTCCTGCAGCTATCGAGAAATTATTTGAAATTGTTGCATCATGTGAAAGTGCAGTTCCGGATATAAACTTAATTTCGATGGAAAAGTTAGTATATGTCCTGGATTTCTCTACAGTTCTAGTATAGTAATATGATTCGGCTGCGAAGAAATATTATAAAGATTTAACATCTCATTGCATAAACAAATTCAGATTGAAAAGTGTAAGTTATTTGTTTGAGAGACAGAGAAAGCAAAAATTATATGTTTCAGCTGGACCTGCGTAACTTTAGGTGATCATGCGCTATTTATTTTATTGAAAATATCACAAGAGACACTTGAAACTAAACTCTTCTGTGAAATAGCTGTGAGAGCAATAAATCAATGCACGAATCCACTCAGTAGTTCAATTTCGAAGCCTCTTGCATTTGCCTTCGTACAAGTGCTAAAGCATAAGTATAACCAAGCATGGTTTGCCAGACTTGGTTAGTTATTCTGAAGTTATCGTGCATCATAATGTAGATCCAAATCTTTTTTTTTTTTTGATTTCGCAATCTTTTCCTCAAAACTTGGCGATTTTGATATAGTTTAATATTCTTATACTTCAGGTTTTTTCGTAATTCTAGTTTTTATAATATTCTTATACTTCAGTTTCTTCGTAATTCTATGGAAACTCAATGGCAGTGCAGTCCGTTTAATAAGTTTTTGTATTTAAAATAAATTGACATCAAGTTTTTTAAAAACATGAAGTCAGTTGGTACTTCAGATGTCTTTGTCATCAATTGATGAGCGTGTAATTTTTTTAGGGGGTCATTTAATCGTAGCGCGTGAATTGGAGCGTTCTATATTGTCATCAGCAAATGATTGGACAGCTCCGGTCACTGCGTCGCTGATGCGACAGCTTGCTTCACTTTCTGCTCAAGTAGCTGGAAGTAGCAATCAAGGATGGCCAACGTCAAAGTTACTTGCAGATGGGCGAGTAGATGCTCTACAAAATTATGCGCCATATTGTAAACGTTCTTATCAATTCAATCATTTGGATAGAAGAATGAAAATATAAGAGGAGGAATGAATTTGCAAAGTATTTTAGCGTAGGAGATTATAATGATTTGAGCTATTAACATTTTTTTAGTTTTTAAGAGAAAAATTCAGCATTTGTTTTTGTCATTAACATTGTTTTCCCCTTATCCAAAATTCAAAAGTTTAAAAAAATTAAAGTTCATAAAAATGTGTTTTTTTCAAAGTTTCTTATATATATTAGGTGCGATAAGTTCTGATAGAGCTCCGAACGTTTGCGGACAACTGTCGTCGCTTATTGGCATTGCTGTACCACGTCGTACTCGCTCCGCTAATTGGAGTTATCATTTTACTGAAGGTGGTGGCGAATGGTTTGATATCACTCTGACTCTACCTCACCATATTATTTTGCACGAAATACAAATACGACCTCATGTTCCTGCTCTTAGCAGTTAGTTTTCTATTTTGCTTTTCCAACCATTTTCCCGAGAAGGATGTTTTTGATTTGATTTCTAGAAAACAAACAGAATAATTCTTGTTCAATTTGTCATTCTAAAACTAACAATCAGTTTGAAGCTGTGTTTTTAATTTTCTTTCCTTTTCAACAGTTTGAAGCTGTTGTCCACATGATTTTCTGAATTTTTTATTTTGTATTGAACTTTAATAATATTGTTAAATATATTTTGCAGCAGCTCCTGCGGCAGTTCATCTTGAGCTATGTTCGGACGCGTCTTTAAATCAGTGGTGTAATGTAGGCGCACCACTTAACACTACGGGATATAGCAAAATTCGCATTTCTACTGAGTCATTTAAACTACCTGTCATTGCTGTATGTTTGTTATAATTATTTAAAATAAACGTCTATTCGTCATTATTTTTAGTTTGAGTATTTGGTCTTTGGGTTTAAGGTGCGCTTGTATCTCAAAAAACCACTAGACTCACCAAATTTATCTTTGTCACAAATATTGCTATTTGGAATGGATTTTACCAGTTCCTTGTCTCGAACCTGTACAAAAAATACAGATTTGTAAGTTTTATTTTTAAAAATTTCCAATAAATACACAGGAGAGTTTACTCTAATTTCTGCTGATAACCTATTAGTTGGAGACTTTTTGCTGTTTTTTATTTTCAATATTAATTAACTTTCATAATTTAAACACTCGTGCTATTTTTAATTGTTCGATATATAGCTTTTTAGTTAAATTTTTCCATTAACTGTGAATTCATAAATATATTTTTGAGAGAAAGCATGCATTCGTGAAGTTAATAATCCATTTGGTTTCATTTTTATTCAATTTTTTTGCAGAAAACTATCACAAAAAATCTTATCTGGAATGTTTAAGAGTATGTAGTTTGTAAAAAGTTGAAAATTCTAGTGTGCAGTGGCTGTCCATTATGGTGCAGTTATGTAATTTCAAAAAGCGCTTCATATGGCAGTGTGCACCAGAACTTCCACGTGCAGTTATAGCTCTTTTTTTGGGCCGTCCTCTTTCTTGTCTGATTTACTATCGGGTCACAGAGTTGCTTAATCACTTGGACGATGAACAAGAAGAACTACATTCTGTTATTAATTTAGTTTTCCACTATACAGGTTCCGTCCATATATGCATCCCTTTTTATTATAAACGTTGAAAAATACATTGAAGCTGAATATTTATGAAATTCGAAAGTTGTTTAGTTCATGTTTTTATTGTCTCGTTCTCTATAAGTTGATAGTTTCAGGTCAAGGTAATATTGTTACGAACGAATCTTTGGAATGGCTTCCAGATCTGCTTTTTACTCTTTGTGCACGAAAGTCAACACGACAAGCAGATCACGAAATATCTATTATCAAACAGGGTCAACTTCTTCGTGGTGTTGTTTCTTTTATTACTTCACAGAACTGCAAGAAATCATCCCGAGTTAGTGTGGCTTTGATTTATGTTATTTTAGGTCTTCAATTTTTTTTCAATATATGTAGTGTAAGAAATGCCATTTTTTGTTTGATATCACTATTGCATTACTTGACTTATTTATTACCGAAAATTTTAAAGAAATTGTCTTAAATTATGTGTAAATTATCATTCAAATTAAAGGGGGAAAGGAAGAATTCAGAATATGCAGTGCTTCAAAAGGAAGGCCGAAAATAACTTTACATTCTTCAAAATAACTTTACATCCTGCTATATAATTTTTTATCTCTACGTATCATTTTTTTAAACTGATTGACTTATCAATTTTCTTATTAAAAAAATCAGAGGGTGGGTAATATTTCTGTCTGATCTAAATGCTCACTGTAATGAAAAAATGATTTAGAAACAGAGTCCTTGGAGTGATCTATTGAAGAGTATTTAGCCTGTTTGTGATGATTATAACTTATTATACAAAGTATTGTAGAGTTTTCAGTCATTTTAAATTTTCATAGTAATTTATTCGGTAGCAAGGATTTTGTTGCTGTTATTTTTATAAGTACTAATCATTCTAGCTCTAGTTGATTGAAGGAGGAACTGCTTTGTTTTTGATCACAAAACTTGCTGTGCTTTAGAACCGTCTGATATTTATGATCTTTACTGATTTGTGAAAATGTACTATTGAGATGAAAAATATCATATGAGGTGTCTAAAATTACATCAAAGTTTGTAAAACTTAAAACATATTCGTGAAAACATTGGTCATTGCAGGATGTGATTGCTGTTTTGATTTGGACTGCTTCTTGCGTTATTTGGCATAATATTAATGTGGAAGAGCGTCGTTTTGCTACGTTGGCTATATGCATGGATTTAGCTCCGCATTTACTGCCGTCTGTTTTATTTCTTATTTTTTACAAAATGTAAAAAAATTTGAAAATCGTGCAGTAAATTTCTAATAAAAATATATGCAGTAATTGATACTAAAAAATTGTGTATTTCAAAATTTTTACATTTTGTTTAGTTGTAGAGTTTTCTGGCTCCAAATGTAGATATTATATTTTTCAATACGTGCATTCTTTTTTGATATATTCGCTATAGAAGATGGCGTTCAGAAGAAATATTATGTCTAGTCAAAGTTTTCTAACATCTGGATATTCATTCAACTGCAGTACTGGAAAAGAAATTGAATTTTCAGATTCCTTTGTGAAATGTCAGTCGATACTAGTGAACACTGTAATGATACATTAGCGAAATCGGCTTCTTGGATGCTATGTTCCCTAGTGCGTGGTGCTCCGTACTTGTTAGGAACTGTATTGAAAGAAATTGGATTGCTAGATGGAAATAATAAACGTCAGTTTTGATTTTCCATCACATACTGAAGTTTAATTTATTCAAAACAAGCTGCAAGCAAGTAAAGAAATAGCACAGATGAAAGATTGACGATTTGAAAAATCGTTTGTATAGCTCTGTCTTGATTTTAGTTTGTTCTCATCTTCATGGACTCGCCACATTTTCTATACATGAAGGCGACATAATTTTTAATTTCAGCGACAAAAGATAACATAACTCACGATGCGTTCTGTGTGGTTCAGCGCATGTGCCAATCTAAAACTGCCATCTCGAAACTTCATTCATTTGGTTTATTCGAAAACTGGATTGAGTTGATTATTACATACAGTGAAGGTCTGTTATTTTATCAGCTTTATTTTCACCTCCAAGTTTAATGTGTTAGGTTGATTGCTTATCACTACAGAATTGTATCTCAAAAATTCAGTGTTAGCACCTTTTCACTGTTTTGTTTATTAGTTAACTGTTAAGAAATATATTTTTTGATGCAGAAATTAAAACATTCTTGACTGCAGTCATTATCATCTGTTTTTTTTTTCATTTTAAGAAGCGAGCATGGCTCATATGTCATTATTGGTCTCCATGGTTCGATGTATAGCTTCTTTATGTTGCATTGAAGATGTTGTCAAATCTTTGGATTCTATCGGTGGTTTTCGTTTTTTTAATTCCCTTATTAAATGCGTTGTTCGGTGTACTTCATTACCTGGCGACATGGTTCGTTCATCAAATAAACAAAGCATCAAATTGGAAGAAGCAACAATCAGTTTACTTTCGCAGTAAGTTGTAATATATCAATAATCAGTTAGTTTGTCATAAAATGAATGAATTTTCGTGAACTTAATGTTTTAATAGATGATACGTCAAAATTAATTCTCAAAACATCAGTGTCCCAAATCCATTTATATTTTGCTTTCTCTGAAATTCGAGGATTATAATGTTTCAGATGTATAACTGTTAATGGAGCCCATCGTGAGCGCATTGCTCATGTGCTGTGCTCTTTACTTAAAAGCATTGGCAGTTTGAATAGTGCCATTCAGCAGATGGTCTTAAAATGTATTTTTGATGATGAGGTACTTCCTGTGAAAGTAGTTGATGAAGATAATACCTCAATTTGCTTTTTGTCGTTCGACATTCCAAGTTTGTTTTACTTTTTTATTCTGTTGTTTCAGAGAAATAATTTCTAAATAAAAAATTTTTGACGTTTATTTTACATCGAAAAATTTCTATTGCATAATTTCAATGAGTAGTTTTTTTATAGATCGCATTCTTCATCCATTCTTTGGTTGCACGCGTAGAGAACGCTTCTTAAAAGTATCCTTATATACTTCTTTAGACGAAATAACTGCATTATCTGAGCATAAAAATTCAACTGACTTGCATCAGCTTGGGAAACTTCCTGTGAGTATCATGTTTTTGCAGAAATATTCTTGATCTCAAAGTTTTTATCAAGGTTTTTATTGGGATATTTCTCTTTTTTAGAATTAAAATTCTCTAGCTAATGTCTTATAACTGAGGTTAATAAATGGCGTTGTTTTCTTTTTATTTTCCAGCTTTTTATATAATTACAATTTGAGATGGGGTACAACTAGATGCTGATCTTTGGGCAAAAATGAATTCTTTCATGACTTTTACTCACAATAACTGGTTGAAAGCGTAAGTGAGCATTGAAAATCATGGTGATAAAAAAAGACCGATCTATGGTTCTTACAGAGAGCAAAGTCATCTTTAATAAAAAACATTAGGGGATCTATGTACTTGGAGAGATATTTTCTATAGAAGGAAGAATTAAATTTTCGCCTTGATTTGTAGCATAGTTATGCTAACAAAATGCAGCCTGGCATAAATATATTCAACTGGTGGATAGAGATTTAATTTTTCAAGGGATTTGTTTTGTCAAGAAAAAGTTGTCTTTACTTCAGAAATGAGTTCTTATGTTAGTTAATTCAGAGTATGGAATTTGGCGGTGTTTGCATCAGGGAGAAAGTGTAGAGATCAAGGTTTTATCCTTTTTTTTTGCTGAATATAATCATATATTTTTTAGGCATCCGCACTTGATTCTCCTCAATTATCATCTGTTCTGAATAATGAAGGTTTGGTTTTCAATCATTCTTATCTATCATTTGTGCTTAACTAATAAGTTATCATGCTTTCAATTCAAATATTACAGCAAAGTTACCTCATCCATTTTCTCGCCTAACACTCAAGAATGGGGATGGTGTGACACATATGGAAGGAAGCTGGAAAGTCGGGCAACTTCTAGGAGATCTGTTTACTTCTGGCCGTTTGACTTGCTCAGCATGGTGAATTCCAATAATTTTCTATTTGATAATTTAATACTTGTTTCAATTTAGTTGCCAGGTATGAAATAAATAGGCTATGTTTTGTTTAGATTGTGGAATGGTATTCTTTTAACGGTGCTAATTCATTTATTCGAAATTTGAAGTGTATGTTTTTGTCAACTAAAAAAATTTGTATCATCTTGAATTTCAAAAAAATATTTGGTAATATATTTAATAGGAAGTTAAAAATGGAGGGTAAAGATGTCCTGAGATCATTGATTGGAGACAGTGCTGATGGCTTCTATACTCTTGTTCTATCGTTTGTCGTACGTTCAGGTTGGTCAGCTAATTTTCTGATTAATGTCATTATGAAGTGTTTCGTATACAGAAATTAAGTTGTGGGAACTACTGATGGCAGTGTTTATGCATTAATTTAAAGTGTTGCAAAATGTCTTATTATTAATGGATGTGTGGCACACTAATGTGGCTTATACTTAAATTGGTAGATGATTGATCTTACTCAGCATTGAAATTTATATTCGCAGTATTATTATTGAAAAAATTGATGATTGCTGTGCAACTTTTTATGGTTTTTTTCCTTTTTTTGCCGAAGTTTTATGAAAAATTTCAAAAAATTACCGTTTTGTGATTGTATCATTTGATGACTTTTTCGATTTAATTTACTTTTGTGAGCTCGATTTACTCAAGATTCGTTGGAACCAAAAACCACGTCGTACGAGAAGCCAAAAATAACCCTCACTGAGCAGACATCAACTCTGCAGTATTTCGCACGAGCAAATGGCCTGGCACTTCTGGCTCAACATTTGCAACTTCATCATCCTACAGCGAATACTCCACCTGCTACTTCCTCATCTAGGTTGTAGTTTTTTTGCTGTTCATTGCAGAAATATTACGCTAAGATTCTGTGAATTAAGCTAACATTATTTGATCGAAATTTTACATGGTGTTATTGCTTTTTTAATATGTTTAGAAGCTGTCCGTTACATTTTTGTTTACAAGTTGTGAGTACATTAGATTAGTTGAGATTGCTTAAGATCTAGGAATATAAATCTAGTAAGGTCATTTACGATCTATGAAATTTCTACTTTTTCCACGTATCATGACTGATTTAATTAAATGTCAATAAGATGTGGATTTGATTTTATTGAAGTTTATTTTTAGTAAGGCAGCAAGAAAGCCAGCCGATCAGCCATGGTTAATGGAAATACCGGATTCATTTGCTGCAGCAGAGCTTGTGCCTCATTGTTATGCTTGTCCAACATCGATTTTTTCTTCCGAATCTGCAACTGGAGAACCAGTTTATAGTAGCTTATATGTACCTGTTTTTGGCGGTGAGACTGATCATAATTATGAAGACTTCGAATACATCGAAACTGTTGCATCAGCAGATGCCAAAGGATGGACGTATTATCCTTTGTTCTCGCAGACAGATAACTTTGGAAATTATGTGTTGGTCAGCCCTCGTTTCCAATTTTTACTGTCTTTTTTCATAAAACCACTACTGTTTAATATTATAAGACTCAGTTATACTATATTAGAACTTTTTTAGCCAAAAAAATCCCGAAGAGATATTTCCCAACAGAATAATCGGGTATTACCTACGGGATTATCCTCGTATGTGATTGTGGCTTTCAGTATTTTTTTAAAATTGGAAGGATATGCAGAATTATTAGTAACTTATGATCGTGGACGTGCTAAAAACCTTCTACGATTAGCGATGGGTGTTGTCACTCATGAAAGTAATAAATTTTATTATTTCCTTATGTTTAAATTTGGTTTAAACTTAACAGTGAGCTTTTTTTCATGTCGTTACTCAGTTTAGGTCATCTCTTGCTATTCATTATGCGACAATATTTACGACTTTTGTAAACATTTAATTTCGAGAGCCAATTTGCACTTATTTTTCTTGTCTGTTTATAGCATCAGCGGTAAGGAAATCAAATATATTTCATAAAATTGTTCACTTTAAATCGCAGTCGGATCAGAAATCGGATCACGAAAATCTTGGTTCATTACCATTTTTAGTTTTGGAGCAGTTATTCAATAAGTTTTCGACGGATACACTCGCTGGGAAGTATGTTTGCTCTAAATTTGAGCATATGTGCTGTACAACATTATGAATTAATATTTTCGTCGAAATTTTTATTTTCATACTATCATAACTGAAATTTTACTTTTCTGCTGTCATAAAAAAATATGTTTTTTTAGAGCCTCGCATAATGCCTATAGTTTTTTTAATGTATTTGTCTTCTTAAGTTATTTACATTACCAAAATTGTAACGCATTAAATGTAGTGTTTATCTTCAACAAAACAAGAATATAACTATTTCAGATCATTAAGAGAAGATGCAATAACATTCGGAGTTTTGGATGTTTTATTAGATTGTTTGGCTCACTACACACATCAAAAACATAAGGAAGAAACTATAAGACCAATGTCTTTCCCGCCAGCTCCGGAGGCGGTGTGTCTTGAAATTTGATGATAGCTGTAACTTGTTTTGCATTATATGCGGAATAACAACGTTAACACTAGTTTTGCAGGCTGTGTTATTTCGAAAATTATTGCAAGGCTCGATGGAAACAGAACCGTTACAGAATGAGAGAACCAATCATGGCAAGACTAGAGGTGAACGCGTAAATAGTTTTGGGAGTTCAGAATCAACAGTTGGACCTACTTCTACTGCGCAACACTCCTTCTGGGCTAAGGGCACTGGATTTGGAAGTGGCACTACGCAGCAGCAATGGAATGTTGATTTGCACGTTATGAAGAGAAAGCAAGACGAACAGAATGTTACTTATTTGTTGCGGGTATTTTTTATATTTTGTGTGAAAATGTTTGTATGGTTTTTTTTAATGGTTGCGTGAGAAATTGAATTTTAATGTTGTATTTCTAGTTATCTTAATAGTTACTTTGTTAATCAAGCTTGGTCCGGTTTATTCATGCAAAAATAAAAGCTTTTTTTGGTATAGATTTTGAAAATGATATCAGAATATTGCACTTTAATTCCAAAAAAATTTATGATCTAATTGGTCAGTTTCAGGTACTATCGAGCTTTATACATCCAAAAATCAGTGAATATCTTAAAATGCAGCTTACTACCGCATCTGTGATTAATCACTCCATATTTGCTCCTCTGACGTCTTTGGATTCGAATGATATGGAGTTCTGTGTTCAGAACACTGATGTGATGCTACCATCGCTTCATTCAGGTGAAGCATCAAAGTTTTCAAATATTATGATTGTAGTTTGTTTTTTTCTCTAAACACAATAATCTCTAGAAATGAAACGGTGTCGAATTTTTAAGGTAAAATTTTACGATCTGTAACTGTCTATGGTTATCTCGTAATTTCAAAGTTTAGCTTCTGCGAGTACCCTTAATATAGAAAACTCAATGAAGTAGCAAAATTAACCAATGCGATAAAGGCATTAAGCCTATTAAATCAAATTCTCCCAATTAAAATTGGTATAACAACTGGGATATTACCTAAGTACTATGGGTAATAATAACATAAACATGCTCAGAACCGAAAAACAACGATCAGGTCTGTGAACTACAAATTATGCGCTCATAATACATCTGATTTGCAGATTCATCGGTTCAGGATCTATCAGAAGAGGTTACACCAATTGTTTCATCAAGTTTTAGAGATTGGTCTCTAAACTCAGCAATAGTAAAAATGATATCTCGTTCTTGTTTGCTACCAACTATTAAAGCATATCTTCGAAATGATTCTGGTGTGTAGAA